>OZ024912.1:31810069-31989149 GCA_964017125.1 Flabesymbios commensalis
TTAAATGCAATAAACTAGAAATGTGGGCACAAGACCAGAGATGTCGCAGTATGACTAACAGTTATTTCTTATCTTTGTCTGATAGGTCGTTCTAATTATCTTTCCAAAGCTCGAATTGAATCAACTACTGTTACGTCCATTCTTAATTCGTCTTTTACTGGTATCATTTTACATTTTGCTGTATTTACCAAAAAACATCATGTACATATACATACATGTACATATACATATATTTTGCAAGCCTATCTATTTGTGCACTTGTGTACACATTATATATTATACACTGCATAACGAATACATCAGTATATGTTCATTTTAATCACCTATGATTTCTTTCATCAGTATCTATTCATCTGTACATTTAGAGGCACTAGCTGTGTACCAATATATCGAATAAATAATGTCGGCCAATGCGAGACTCCATTTCAGTACGGAGTCAAAGTTATCATTAAAGCATGCCACGCACTATAATGATGCAACGCCACAGATTTCTCGAAATTGCAATTGTCCTTGATACCAAGAAAAACATTACATTAAGCAATTATTATTTACTATGTTGATCAGTTTATATACAACCAAGTAAATTTATATACGATAATCAATATAGTCTGGTGCGGTATGTCAGAAATATGCCTATAATTAAAAGTTCTTGCCAAAATTGATTTTATTGTTTTTTTGACTTTATTAGGGGTCAAATAGGCCAAAAATATTGGGGTTCAATTTTTCCCGCTCCTGAACCTCGTTTTATGACACATTCAAAATGGCCGCCATCGAAATCACATATTTGGCTATAACTTGGGCCCTAGCATAGCTAGAGTCACGATTTTGATGTATATACCAATGTTTTTGGGTACGAGGAATCCAATAGTGCCAATAAAAAATGTGGATGTCTTTTAGATATTTTGAAATTAACGATAAAACACATTTTTGATACGTTTTCGGTCATTTTTTTTCGCAAAATTCGAAAAAAACTAAAATTCAAACATTGAGCGTTGTTTAGTGCATATTATGATAAACAGTACATTGTTGATGGTTTCTGAATGATGGGTGTTCCGTTATTAGCCCCAAATAGTTGACCAAAGTAACGTAAAGCGATTGTAAAAACTAAACAATTTCAATTACGATGTTTGATGCATTTATTTTATTTAAACATCTTACAACAGTCACAGAGGATAATTATTGACGGTAATGTGTCTTTTACAAAAGACATTTGATAACTTTGAGAAGTGGGTGGAATGGGTCGATGTTATTTGAAATAAAATTAGCCCACATTGTGCGCAAATTGTGCGTTTCAGCTATGTTTCATATTTGCTAAACAAATGACCAGAATTAATCTTGGTGGGTAATTATGGAGCATCCCATCCATCAAATTATTGGATTTTTAGATCTTGTTTTTCTTAAATCCATAAATGATGCACAAACACAAATAAAAGGTAAACTTTTAATTCATCACATCCTATGAGAGCTATTAGAGTATAGATTCCAGCCATAATTGGACGGGCAGGGCCATTACCATAGAGGATCACAGCAAACATTCAATGGCTTGGTTCATTTTCTTATGCAAAAGAAACAAGCAACTCACAACCACAAAGATGTTTCGCTAGGTATCAGTAAATCAGTTCCAATCTATATACAGGAAAAGGGTAACGTGATATTTTTTCAACTGGACAACATAATCAAAGATAGTCTGTTTACATGAGACGCCTTGTAGCCTACCACAGATCATTAAATTAAGAAATATTACAAATGATGTTTCATAATAAGAGAACAGAAAACATAATACATTTTGAACCAATCCAGTCATGTTAACAGATACACTTGAATGTGTTTGCATATTGTATCCTCAGTAGTAGATAAATATGTTATCCGGTAAAAAAGTGATAATGCCCGCGAGACACAACATCAAGTGGTTCAAAATTTAGATAACCTGCGAGAAGTCATTCTAGAAAGGCAGAAGTCAAGATTGCTGAAAAAACTGATGAGCAATTTTACTAAGTACTATGTATGTATATTGTAATTAAGTTGTTTAGAACTGGTTCCCGTTGAGTTGAGTTTTCTGCAGATTGATGCAAGTGACACAATTATCAAACCATGAGAGTAGCTCATGAAGTCAGAAGTTTGTAAGATGTCCCAATAATAGGCCTAGATCTAGGACCGCTTTATTGGCAGTCCTCGGATCACGTGTGAGTGATTACACAAGGGATGCTTCATGACAAAAGAGTAATACAAAAACCACCTCGGGCCTAGCATTTGGTGGAGTCGGCAATGGGTACTATGGTTAATTATGTCTTTCTCTGTGTTACTTCTACTCTTGGTAGCATACTCAAGAACGCTTTATCGTGACCAGAGGTCGTGTGTCTAAAACTCTAATAAGTTGAACTTGTACTAATTTCCCCAGGACAGGTGAATTCACTTTCTTTCTGCACAGGATACACTAACAGGAGCGTCATTCCTCAACAGGTGTGATTTGAATCAAATAATATATTCTGGTCAAATACTGACAAATTCTGAATCTAATACTGATGCATTAACTGAGTAATTGGTTATTTGAGGCATAATTACATCAAATATGTACTGCAACAGAGTAGTCCGAAAGTAATATTTTTTTGTAATGCCACAATGCTATACACAACAGAATATGATTGGGTATGTCCATTCACCGTCGGTGAAAGCTTTTACTTTGTTGCAAATCAGTTTTAATATTGTTCAGTAACTTTGTCGAAAATTGTGGCATATTTCTTCTTGAAATAGGTTTTTTGAAAGCTTTGTACATGGGCTTATCGCAGATGATCAAATATCTTTACCACTTTTTGCTATATAACATATCTATCTATTGAGCACACATATGAAAAGGCATTCAAGTGTACCTCTAGAAAGTTGGTTGGTATCTGTGATGATGAAGCATCTTGTGTAATATCTCTTAACTGGTCTGTGAAAGTAAAATTAGCTTCACACGTAAACAGATTATATCCACATATATTGTTATTTTAAATAGCTTGTAAATTAACTTCAACACACTAGTTTCAACTTGAACTCGACGAGGCCGCAACTGTGATCACCTAGTGACATTTAGAGGGAATAGACAAGGATATTTCTCTGAAAGACCCCTGCGAGATCAGCACGGTTCAAACCCGGGATGCGTGCATGAATGACGTGGCAGTCCGATATTCTATCGATGCGCCACCTCTCCCTCTCTAAATTTGTACATCGAAAGCCTTGGAAGCATGGGCGAATTTTGTATGTCAAGTGTACTAATCCTCTGGCCTAATCAGCTGATGATAATTCCAGCTTTACGGTGGCAACTATTCTTGGCTAAAAATCTAGAATGGGAAATGTTCACCTACATGAGCTACACCTTATGAGAGCCAACCACATGTCAATGGGAGACAAGACCTGCTTTATCAGATGGCCAAACTTCCCACCATTAGAACAAAATGTGTGGGAAGTGAAATATAGCATGTTCATTCCTGTCAGATGTCTTTGTACACCTGCACCAAGGGTTGTTATTGAGCTCAACAAATATTGATGCAAATAAGACTGCCGTAGTACCAGATATAGTTAAAATGCTCAGCGTTGCAGACGACTCCTGTACAGATGCAACAGTGGGGTATATAACAATCAAACCAGGTAGTGTGGCTTGTGTCATTGTGAACGACGGTCGGCCTTTTTGAAATTTAAAAATTGTTAATATGTTAATATATAAATCAAAATCACTAAATTTGAACATAAACCTCATCGTCTTTTCGATGAACCAAGCCATTGTATGCTTGTTGTAATCTGCTTAAATGTTAGCTGTGGTAATGCCCCCGTCCTCCCCCAATCTATTCCGCAGTTTGTAGGTATACGCGATACAGAGACTGTAATCATTACGCGGCCGGGCGTCCTTGTTAGGTTACAGATTTATATATTAATTGGTAATACTCGCTTTGCATCTCATTAGAATATTGCCTTGAGGCGGAGATTTAACTGTCAGTATTTAAATTAATTGTTTCATGAAATTGTTGATCTCAGAGTAGCCCCTGCATCTGGGAGAATATGTCAAATTATGACTGAAATTTAAACGGGGATATCTCTCATGGGCTGTGATGAATTAAAATCACCTATTTTATTTTTTCTTGTGCATCGTTTAAGAGTTTTAAAGAAACAAATCTGAAAATCCAATAATTTTGCTGATGGGATGGATCACAATCGCAATGATCATGATGATTGATTCTGATCATTTGTTTGACAGCACTTTGCTGAAACGCACACTTTGCTCACAATTTTGTATTCATTTTGTTTTATATTTTAAATTTCGATCGGACCTTGATCCCTCCTATCTACTTCTAAAAAAGTGTGTACTTTTTTGCAAAAGACACACTAGTTTTATCAATTTTCCTCTGTGACTGTTGCAAAATGGTCATTTGCAAATTAAGGAAATGTACCAAACATCGTTATTGAAGTTGCTCGGTTTCTACGCTATCACTTGTACGCCTTTTTGGTGGAATATTTAGGGTCCATCAACGAAACATCTACCATTCAGAAACCATCAGCAATGTGCTGTTTATATTATAATACATACTAAATAACGCTTCCAAAATAATTATTTGAAAATTTGAGTTTTTTCATATTTGCGACAAAAAATGACCGAGAACGCATGAAAAATGTGTTTTATATTTAATATCGAAATATCTACAAGACATACACATTTTGTATGGGCACTATTGGATTCCTCATACCCAAAAACATGGGTATAGACATCAAAATCGTGACTCTAGCTTTGCTAGAGGCCAAGTTATGGCCAAATATGTGATTTCGATGGCGGACATTTTGAATGTGCCATAAAACGAGGTTAAGGGGCGGGAAAAATTGAACCCTAATATTTTTGGCTTATTTGACCCCTAATGAAGCCATAAAAACAATAAAATCAATTTTGGCAACAGAAATGGCCAAAATGACATACCGCACCACACTAATATTACCATTGGAACGTTTCACGTCGACTGTACTTTTTGCAAGGAAATAATATGATCCCGTCGACATCTTATTCTCTTTTCGTGTCACATCATGCACATAGAGATATGGCGACTTGTGGCAGAATCATCATAATATGAGTTGATAGCTTATATTACAATAAATTATTAATTCTGCACACGCTGTTCTCAGTAATAGGGCTGGTAATGATAATCAGATAATACAGGTAGTCATCATGTTAGGACTAATGGGACATAAGGTTTATGACAATGATCAGATGTACATCATCCTGACAGTAACAGAGGCTTGTTCCACTCTAGGGTGGAACATACCTCTGTCAGGATGGTGTATCTGTGTTCCACACTAGTGTTCCACATTAGTGCGGAATCTACATCTGCTACTTTCAGAAGGGTGTATTTATGTAGGCATCATATGGGAGGGGGTTAGTTCTACAGATAGCCCCTCTCCCTCCCTTATTAGGCTAGCTCCCAGAGGGGTGGCAGCAACCAATGAATAAGAACCCAATTGATATCCACATCTAGCGTGGTCTAATTAAATGTAGAGTCACACAGTTCATGTAGTCTAAATGTATGAAAACAAGTGCGGTGATAATAGTAATATCATGATTTAAGTCAGGTGTTGAGCTATATTATCAGTTATTTTCAAAAAATGTTTAACAGCGCTCTTCAAAGTCGACAGCAGCCCGCAGCTTACGCCTCAGGATGCTGTTGACTATTGCGGGCTGATTGATGCAGGTTGATAAATTAGCCCAACGCCCTCTTAAATCATGTTATTGTTATAATATTATGTAGATTTTTATCATGTGTATGGATTAGCTCTGTATTGTCAAATGTCCTTAAATTATCAGATTATATATAGGCTTATAATTATATCGAAACTGTATTGTTAATTTTTTTTTTTTGATATACAGCTGGTAAAGCTGTAGTAATAATAATATAGAATAGGATAGGACGATAGGATATAAGTAAGTTCTTAGGAGCATATCCTTGTTATTCAAGTTTATGGGCGTCTCAAAGCCATTCATATTCAATAGCATGTGCATTACAGTATCACGTATACTCATTATGCTATGATCATTTGTAAGCTGGCTTACTAACGCTTTAAATACTGATATTCACCACATATACAGATTTGAATCATGTGAACATTTACGCCCCACTGCTGATCATTTTAGTGAGTGTGCGACAGTACCCTACGCTGCTCTGCAAAGCCAATCAGCTGTATAATTCACTTATGCTTGGCTATGTATTTAACACGTTTAATATACATCGTGTTCAAATTAAATCAACAGGTGTTAAACATCAATGATTATGTGTATCTGCTTATTCGGGATTATAATTATTATAATTGACTCTCAATACAATCATGGTAATTATGCTATTAAATGTTTAAAGCCTTGGAACATACCTCCCGCGCCCATTCACGCTTTGGTTGTTGTGATAACTTCCTGGTGTAAAGTATATTGGAGATTCTCACAGTGTGCGGAGTCTGCAACAAACCACAATGACAATTAGTACAAAGTCATGTTTGTGCAATGATAAAATAATTGAGAATTACGCCAGTGTCAATAGCACCACGTATTTTTTTATGGTTGAACATATAATTTAAAAAAATGAGGAGAATTTATGTGGTCCAAATCAATATCATTAACCCTTTAACCGCCGGTGCCGAATTTATCAGGTTTTTCACTTAATTATTACCACATTCAGTACCGCCTTTTAAACATGTTAAAGCCATAATGTGACATTAATCAGCATGATTTGAAAAGAGTTGATCTCCATTTTGTCGAATCTGCATAATTTCCACTCACTTTAAGTTGTGGATCGCGTCAGCGAGACACAACTTCAAGTGGGTGAAAATTCCAATTGAATAATTTGACGGTTAAAGGGTTAAGAATGATATCAAAAATAGTACGTAACAATTATAGTTTTTAAATATTTTATAACGACAAATTATTGTTATAATCAAATATTGACTGTGCAAAAATGCAAAACGTTAGGATAATAATTAAAGTAATATATTTGTTATCAATTGATATATTAAATATCGCATTATGTTTTTTTTATTTCCCCGCTTATAGCCATGTGCAGTGCGACCGATTACAGATGGAACAAATTTAACTGTTCTAATATAATGCACTGTTCCCATTCCATGTTTTTTAATGTTTTTTATAATGCTAGCTTATTATCCAGAATTATTACTAGAGCTGATACATCTGCTGGCATGTCTATATTACATGTATATGGCTATTATTCTGTAATAGGCTAATATATATTCATCCCATGATACATCCACACGACCATGTTCAACATATCAGCTATAATACTAAAATTATTTGATTGGGGTAATTGCTCAATCACTAGTTCTGAGTAAATTCACGTAGAAACGACATAGGAATAAAGCTACGCTTCCAAAGGGTACGTAAATGATACGTGAACTGTGCGGTCAATGTACATGCTCGGATGAGTCGCGTATGTTTTTTCAGTATTTTCATTTAGAGCTGCTGCTGCCTTGGGTTTCCTAATTGCTACGAAGAGAAACTGCAGCTACGTTCTCATCGGGTACGTGTCCGATATGTGTTCGGTATAATACGTTTACGTGCCAAGATAAAGCAAACCCCTGTGTGTTTTCGCGTCTCCGTTTGGTGCGTCTCACTGGGCACACGACGTTGTTACGACGTCAAGTCAATGACGTTGATGCAACGTCGTAACAACGTCGCGTCGAAGACGGTGGGCCAACAATAAAACAACATTGGCGCAACGTCTCGAGTTTGTGGTGTAGGGAGTTTGGGTTATATACACCCTCCCCAAGTACGGCGGTGACTCAACAGTGGGTAATGGTTGTCTTTCCCTCTAAATCATTGGCAGGCATTGCACCAATGCTGGTCCAGCGTATTGAATATTTCAGATAATATCGTATTCGCCACATCCCTTTGGTCTCATTACGAATGATTGCCTCATTTTATTCGTCTGAAAAACCATTCGTAGAATAAATACGTCAATTTATTATGTTACTGAGTGATATCTAAAGCATCATCACGATCACTTCCCACTGGGCGCACGACGTTGTTGCGATGTTGAATCAACACCATGAACTTTGAATCAACGTCGTAACAACGTCGTGAGCCAGAACGTTGATTCAACGTCGCAACAACGTCTTGTGCCCAGTGGGTATAATCTCTTTAGTGAGTTTCTATAAGCCTATTTATGATTTTTATCAAGATTTCTCGAGAGTCACCGGCCATTATGTCAGATCATAGAAAATATTAAAATACAGCATCTGATGCTGTGCGATTGTCTAGAAGGCGATAATATTACATAGAGGGCCTATAAACCGTATGCCTACATCTCAAGCTTTAATCGAGACGCGGGGGAGTATAATACTTAAAACGTCAGAGTTCTACACAATTCGTACGGGCAGTTTGTCCGCATGCTGTGGATATGACCATCATAGAAAACTTTTATAAAATATAATACGAGAGCTTAGTAATTCCACAGCGTCATTGTTCACTATAAGTTTGCATGAGGACTGATAAAGCGCACTGATTCCTATCGTTCTGGAATCGCATTTTCAAAGTACATAATATGGTCTTCGCATTAACCCTTCAATTGTTGAATTCATCTTTGCTATTTTAATATATATAACACTTATTTTGTTTGAAAATAGATGATAGATCCATTTTGATTAAGATTTAAATTGTGTGCTTTATTTGAGTGCTGAACCTGCACCATTTGTTTAATTTTAATCAATGGGCCCTGTTGTGTTTGTGAAAAAAGGTACTCGCTTGAACTTAAAAATGTCAGCAGTACTTAAACGGTTAATTGAATTGCGTTCTCATCGGAATTGCAGAATTAGGAATGCATTGTTGAACGCACAGTGATGAAGCGGGCTGAACCCCCTGCCTTCAAGAAAAAAAATTATCGGGGGGGGGGCGGAAATTCATTTGTTTTAATTAACGTATAGCGTCATTAATCATGTTCACAAAAGGTTTGTGTTGAAACAATATTCCAATGCAGATATTTCCCACTGGGAACACGACGTTGTTGCGACGTTGAATCAACGTCAACGACGTTGATTCAACGTCGTAACAACGTCGTGTGCCCAGTGTGTTAACTGAAAATCATGTGGCAGATGATTCGTTGAATGGATGATATTAATTAAAGATTTTTTCAATTTCACACGTTAGCGAATTCAATAGGCCGGAATGAATCCGCTTTTTGAAGTATAGAGCTGATGACACACCGGGCATATGCTGTGTTGACCCGACATTAAACCATCATTGCGTTCCAGCTGATAGGGTCAACCGCCCCCTCCCCCCACACCTCAACCATGTGGTCCTGTTTGAAGGTGTGGCCACCGCACAATGATACTTTGTCGATGGAGTTTTGCATCAGAATGTCGGCAGATCAATATTACTGACAGCCTGGATATCGTTAATGATAATTATTCCCCACCAATGCCTGATAATGACACTTGCAGGCTGCCACACTAATGCAGCTATCAAATCATTGTATATTACCAGCGGTCCAGCGGGACAAGAGCGCGCGATTCTTTGCAAATTGTGTCAATCGCCTGCCAGTGTTATGATAATAACTCCAGCTTTTATTACTAGAGATATCAAGATAGAAACTTCTGAAGAAAGATACAGTTATCCTGCCATATTTGCCTGACGGCTGTCCTATTCATCGTTGTTATTTGTGTCTGAATTGCAATAACAATACAGTAGAAACGTCCCCCGTTTATCTAGGATCATTCATCTAAATCAATGTATCACATTTGTGCCAACGCACATACACGATTAGAAATATATTTATAGACATACCTAGAGACAGACAGACGATTTCTTGACATAATTAAATCTACTTTCTGTCTTATCTGTCATAATAATACATGTGTACATGTATATATACAAGAGGGTTAGTTTTGTAAAATCATAGGTTATTTTAAAAATACACATGATACCAGCTATAAGCAGTCTGATCATTTGTAAAAGCGCAGTGCTTTATCATACATTTCATATGCTAATTAAACATAAATAAATTTTACCACTTCAAAAAAAACCAAGATAAAATAACTACATATTAATATATTTAAACGATGTTGATATAGAAAAAATAAAGCCCTCTGACATTGATGTGGTGCATTGATTCGCGATGGCAGACTGTTAGCTTATATAAACACTGATAAAGGCACATACAGTGTGTTTTACCCCACGTGAAGTATTAGGCCTACAACTCAAAGAGTATACTCAAAGAGAAGTACCGCTGGTACGTGTGTTGTTGATGTCTCCACGAGCAGGCTGTCTTAACGGATTGCGTGGAAAGCCGAACCAGGAATCAAGTACTGATACAATAAAAATTAATCATATCAGTCAATCGAGCCACCTGACTGAATACTAAGTGATCGTAAACATGATCGGATGAAGAGTCCCAGAAAACACGGATCGTTTAATCAATGTTGTTTTAATGCTGGGCCAGCGTCGAAGACGCTGACCCAACATTAAAACAACATTGGTCAAACGATCCGTAATTGCTGGGAATGTCACGCACTGCACACATCAACACCTCGGATAAAATACGCCAGCACAACGCCGGCATATCATCTCGTACACGACGGACGCTGGCCCAGCATTGGTTCAAGGCTGAGCCAGGATTGGCCCGGCTTTGCATCAATGCTGGGCCAGAGTCTCACGTATATATCATGGGATCGCAAAATATGGATCATCCACCGGATACTCAGCTAACCGTGACATCAAAGAGTTTATGACAATCATTCCCGGGAGATAAAATATTTCCGCCACATGTTATTATCATCACACATATCATGCTGTTCCATTCTCTGTGCTAGCAAGGAATCTCAATAATTGAGACTCCTTGGTGCTAGCATCTTTTAGGCACATGTTGTTATTATAGTCAGATTCACATTATATTTACATATATAACCCGGATAAATGAATTTAACGGTTTGTTCAGTTAATTCTGAACCATTTTCCATGACATTTTGCACACACATGCGATGTTTTAGAAGGTATTTCAGAAGTTAGACCTTTTGACATGTAATGAAATTCGGAGACGAATTTATATAGGTTTATAGTGGGCGATTGTCTTTTATTTACTAAATGTTAAATAGAGTAACTTTTAAGCGATACAACATTTTTTTAATGGGAATCGGACTTTATAAAATCACTTTCTTTAGATTTTGAGGATTTATTTCCCCACTTAGTAGATAATCAAGTAAGCACAAAACTTCGACGTTGGTCCAACAGTGTATACATGTTATACAAATGATTTGTGTTTGTTAAGAATATAACTATGTTTCTTTCATTTCATTTTGCTCCACGATAATGAGAGAGGACTGCATGATGCGCTGTTGCGCTTGATACAGAGTCTGCACCTATTAACAGCATTTGGTTCAGCTACCTTGGCCTTCGGAAGCGAGCGTATAAAAGAATCAAAGCTTTGATAACCAGTGACAATTTCAGGAAGGGGAACAGTTATTGAAAGACATTTTGCCGCCTGAAAGAATCTTTAGAATAATTATGACGTATTTCTTTGAGTCCTGAATGATTTTATAATCATGGCATTGCGAAATAAATCTACACTGAGTCTGGATCTAACTCGACGTCAGTCTCGGCCAATCATCGAGTTCAAGACAGACCTAAATTATGTCTTGAATGCTGACTCTTAGCAGTCATTGTGAATTATACTAGGTGGTAAATAGCATAATATTAGACGGTTTGAGCCTTTCAGCGCGGGGACCGACGTCAGCCGCCAGAATCGGACGTCCATAGACGTCAGATTCTGACGTCTAAAGTCGACCCACTCGCTGAAAGAGTAAAAATATTTAAAAAGGCCCTAGATCCATAACATAGGTATTCAAATGAAGCATACAGAGCTGACTAAGACATTTATGACGCTTTCAAATTGACAAAAGACCTTTGGTCTCTATATATTTCAGCGTTGTAAAGGTTATTGTGAGAACTTTGATTTAGATCGTTATAATCATCTGTCTGAACAGAAGGGTCAGTCAGGTGGGAAGACCTTATCCGTGGCATGTATCTTATTACACAAACTTATTAATTAGTCTGAGAGCCTCACATATATACCAGATTAAGTAATATCGGATTGCGGGTGGGAGTGACATTATCAATCGATCGGTTGAATATATTTTCTATAGAAAAATCTTTCGTTGGCGTACATAATTTAGTGTTGTTTGAAAATATCACTAATACTATTATACTTAAAAAAATTTTACGTTATATACATACCGAGACTAGGAATAGTGTTAAATATAATTCGTGTTGCCCTATCTTTATATATTTAAATGATTTATATAATTGTTTTATGATCCATATTTTACATGTGCTTATGTATTTTTTTTAAAATAAATGTACATTAACAATCCTTCTGTTTTCGTTGGAGTTAACATTTTAATCATTGTTAAAGTATCTATGTTTTTAGATAATATCCCCCCCCCCTTAAAGACGTTTCATCTATAGAATATATCTCAATATATTTAGATGATATTTTTTTTTTAAATTCAATTCAATTCAGTTTATTCAGTGTATTAGATACAATATTTATACCAGTATGATAACATACATCAAATAACATGAAAATATATACACGAAGTACATAATATAAGTAATAATGCCATTGGAATATAAAATAGTAAATGTACAACTGGGAGAGAAGCTAAACAGGATCCATTAGAGCCTTTGATAGTAGTTCCCACACAATGTTTCAAATTCCACCAGCCCTTCATAATAATGATTATGATAACGGCAATTACAAAACAAACATTTAAACAACCGTCACTACTGACAAAACTGGTGTAAATTTTTTCAAACATAAAGCATTTTAAACTGCAAAATATTGAAAATGAATCGAAAGTTGTGGCGATTTGATCACATACATGCTAAACTGGGTCAGTAGAGCCTCCTGGGGATGGAGGGATGAAAAACATGCCACTTTGGCATAGGATTCAAACACGCTACTTCCTGGTCAGGGAGGAAGGCGCTGGCCCTAGTGCAGTGGGTAGAGCTGCCTGCTTGGAAAGTCGGAGATCACGGTTTCGAACTACGCTCTGGCATTCAAGTTTCAAAGAAACATAATATTTCTTCCCTGGTCACTCGTAAAATAATATTGTGGGGAGCCTCCGTGACCGAGAAGTGGCGAGCTCGGATTTCGAATCCTGTGTCTGGAGGGCAGTGTCATCTCATTCATCTCACCATCATCAGGAGGTTCTCCTGGCCCAGTATAGCCTATCTGTGTACGAAGGTGGCTTAAAACCCCATGCATTTTATTTGGTTAGGGAGGCTCCACCAATTATTGCATTTTCCGCGTAACGTCGGGAACGAAAGGTTTTGCTTCTTTCTTAATATCAGAGTGGGGCTAAGACAATGTTTCCGCAGTATCAAAGGATTATAATGTTATACTTATTTTGGTTAGTGTTGCAAACGTTTTGGTCGTATTTGTTTGGTTGTTTGTCTGTCTGTCCGTCCGTCTGCCAGTAAACAGGGTAGGAGCCTGGTTATAATGAATGAATGTGCATGAAGCTATTACCAGAGGTGGATCAATCCATAAAATTGTGGGGCTGATCCGGATTACGATCCTATGGATCACACGGATTTGCATGAAACTTTTATCTGAGGTGTGCCTCGGGCCATGGAACAATTATTTAATTTTGGTGGAGGTTTTGCAGTCTCTGAATGATTGTCCCGCTTTTAATGCAGCAGCCAGAATATTTGATACATCAATGATCTGAAGGGGCCATTGATATAAAAAGCAGTGGTATTAACATTGTTTTGGATTCCAATATATGCAAAGCGATTAAATGTTATTTACCAAGTACTGAAACCAGATCCATTGGTTAGGTATAAACGAAGGAACAATGTCTGAAACGCTCTCCCGTGAATCCTTTCAGCTTGGAGACCGTTTTAGAGGTCAGAATCCGACGTCTACGGACGTGAGATTCCGCACTGAAAGAATCAAAACAATGTAATAGCTAGGGACCCACACCCTGTAGAGACTTCAGTTGTATTCGTTCTCACTCTACCCCTGAATGCGATGAGGCCTTTTCCACCTATTTGAGCACCCCTCTCCACGCGACTCCCAACTGTCGGCCCCTCCCCTAAATTTCAAACTCTGCCCAAAATTGTGAAAGTGGTACAAATATAGCTTTTATTGCAAAAAATATATATGTTACCCATACATTTCTAATTCAAGTATGTCATAGCATACATATTTTACCATAAATAGAGACACATATAACGTTCTGAATTACTTTCTTGACTTTATATGAGCACATTTAATCTCGAAATTACGTATTATTTTTTAAAATGAAACCACATATTTTGCGTGCGTTTCCGTTCATAAGTAGATAATTAGGGGGATTATATCGACACAAAATCACAAGAATAAGAGTTTAGCCACTCTTTAAACTGTTTTAGATTTATTAGCTGATGTAATCCCCCGTTTTAGGCTCTAATTATTCAATTTGTAATCAGAGGTGGCAATATTTGACTGTATAATCCAGTTGTACACACTCTATAATTGTGTGATAAGCTGTACAAATAACATTTCGCAGATGGCAAGGACACAGTGCTGCCTCAACGTTGGACCATTATCATCAACGCTGTCACAACGTTGGAACAACGTTGGCCAAGTTCTCGCATCGCTCCGCGTATACTGTCACTTGGCTTGATGTTCCCAGGCCAGACGGTGCCGTCTGGTTGCCGGCGCGTTGCGATTAGCTTTGATGTCTAAGCTTGGTGTCGCACGAGAGGCACGTGTGTCCTCCTGGAGTGGGGTCCCAAATAGGTAGCCGCAGGCTCATATCTGGCAGGGTGTAGTGGGAAGTACACCCTGCACGCAGGATGGAGACCCATCGCATGAAGCTCAGATCAAGTTATTTATTATTGTTTCAAATTGACAAAACCCTTTGGTCTCCAGAGTTTATACAAAGCTATTTGAGCGCTGTAAGGGTTAATAACGACATCACGCTGGGTAGTTTTTTTCACAGACAAATCAGAGGTGTGGCGTTAGAGCGCCAGACGGCCAAGGACGTGCTATTGTTTCTTTGTCAAAACCCATTTCACCCGCTTCATCATTTTATCACGTTTTCTGCCAACCAGATCACGTCGATTGATCACTGGAATGTAGCGTATCAGTCGATAAACCTAATCTGGATGACACGTGCTATTTCCCAGCCAGCACGAGGCGTTCACCCAATGCCGCTTTGCTGACGCTACGACGCTGACCCAACAGTAAAACAACATCTGTTTGCTGGGTTAGTTATCGACTGAGTCGTAAAATGAAATAAAGAAAGAAAGTCTATAGATATTGTGGTTTGGGAAATTAGGATTATTTTTCTAATTTAACTGGTTGAATGTATTGATATTCAAGTCATGTTCAAATACATTGCTAGCTAAGAATATTCCTATTATATAAATATGTCGAGAACACGACCGAGATTTTCAAGTTATCTCATAATAGTTTGGATTTAGTCAATTTTCATAGATATAAAGAGCTAGAAAAAAATGCAATCCCATTTTTTCTCATCACTACTATGTTCCAAATAGGAATAAAGAAAAAAAACTTTTAACAAACATTTTGCACGAAAATACATAAGGGCATATACTATTTGTTTATCTCTAAATATAAATGTGTTAATAAAAGTTTAGAAATATGTGTTAAAGAGATATAAAGATAATATGTTTAATGTGATACAGACAACTGACAGCAGCAGGTTGTTCACTCCCAACCAATGCCAATGTGATTTACTGTATTATCTAATAATATAATTATTATTATTGTCTAGAAATTGGAACGACTGTCGTAACGGTCTGCTCCCTTCTGTTTATAAATATAAACAACCATGACAAATATTTCCCAATTCTTCATCGACTCTACAAATGTGCTTGTGTCGTCCATGATTTTCTTCTGTTTACTATATCTAAAGATTCTGTAGGCTCAGTAGAGGTCTATGTCTCCTGGCTAGAAATCGGTCAGTCAGGGCAGGAACGTTCCGACGTCACATATAATAGGTTTTAATATAGAGGTTTTGCAGCCACAGACATGGTCACTTGAGTAATGTTTGGACGCCATTAGGGGGTCGATTTTATCTTGTGCCACTCAGTATTATTTTGATGGCTTTTATTATCAGGCCTAATAGTCAAGCCTATATGTTAGCGCTGATCGGCCTACGGCGCTGAATTGTGTACAGCCGCTGTCCTGCCACAGAAATAAACTGTGCCCAGTTCGGGGTTAAATCGCAATTCGCTGACTTACCTGCAGTGTACACGTCTTTACTACCATATTTGACGCATATATGTGAAGATTTTTTTATTGTTACAAAAGGAAAGTAAGTTTATATTCATGTTATTTATCTGAAACTACACTTGAGGCTACCAAGTGATCTCGGGTGGAGTGGGGTGGAAACGCGAGATTTTGTGAGATGATGTCATCGCACGTGGTAGATGACGTCATCGCACGTGGTATCTGCCGTTTTTCTTGTGCTTCACGCACGTGTTTTTGTGTTGATCAACAAGTTTAAGGCGGTCTGAGCATGCTCCTTCAGCGGACGAATTCTCCTCACATAGATGTCGCTCATCGATGCAAACTATATCGCTGTGAATTGTAGTTGTATTTTACCTAAATTCAGGTCCAATATGTCACATATCAGCTCAAGAATCACAGATATGCAAGAAAATATATTTATTATAAGCAAGAGGATGTTAGATTGGCCATAGCTCATCAGATTAAGTCCAGAAGAGCAATTTAAAGTTGGTATCAAAGCCACTTTGATACTAGATTCACGGCTCTGTGGCTCGCTGCGCTCGCCCAGAGACATTGTTTACTCGGCTAGCCTATATGTATGAATGCAAAATTACAATGTACGCCAGTTAAGCCTAATTGATGCAAAGCCAAAAGGCAGTAGGCCTATCTGTTCACTTATAAAGTAAGCATATTCTACCGTTTGGCATGCCTGCATTGCGCGCCTACCTAAGCCTTCCAGACACACTCAGATGTGAGTACTGCCAATGGCAACCTGCCTGCCGCTGTTGCAGGGTTGGATTCGGCTACACAGCTAGAGGCCTATTCAAGTAACGTTAGTTTCTGTCTCACACACAACAGTGTGAAAACATCCCTTTGGGGAAGTTAAGCCCCATTATACCTAAGCTTCTCAGTTAGATTATTCACTTTTGTCTACTAGTGTATACTGGTGGCTTCACAGAACACAGGTATTCACCAAGGAGGCCTATTTTGCATTTTGGCAGGTCTGACCCGCATTTACATCACCCCAAATATTACTTTTTGGTAAAAAAACACAAGATAACTTGCTTTTTCTCCACAGGTTTTGAAAAATTGTTTGTTGTGACCTGTATCTGTCTCATTAAAAAATCGTGGTCCATGAAGCAATATGTATGCTACACATGCCCGCTGCCACCCACGATAGCTATCAAAACAAGAGGTCACGTGCCTGAAATATTGTGAATGCAAAGGTGTCACGAAGTGCATACATGCACTATATCTCTACGATGTGAAGCATTAAAAACTACAGGGGCCGTATTCTCAAAAGTGGATCTTAATAATTGAGATAATCGTAGATTTTACGATTATCTCAAATACTAAGATCTTAAGTTAAACGTAAGTACTATTCTCAAAATATTTGAGATGCATATGATTGTAATTTTCCTCTTAAAGATGCGATAGCTTCCGACCTGTCGTAACTTCTATGGAGATGTGACCCAAGCGTATGCTAAAGGTGGTCTTAAAAAGGTCTATATTGCTGTGTAACTTCAAGTATATGAATTAGTAAATCCAAATTTTAGTAGAACTCAGAGAGTTAAGATCTTAGCTAAGATTAAGTATTACTCGTTGGGGAATAGCAAATTAAGATTTTACTTATCTACGACAATCTTAACTTAAGATAAAATCTTATTTTAAATATTATTGTACGAGACCAACATGTGTTTTTAAACAGTGATTCCGCCACAGGAAACAAGATAAAATGAACTCTGAGTTTATGTCATAAATATACTCTGATAAAGAGGATCAAATTTCCACGTGTTAATTGTAGTCGTTGTAAGCGTAACCGTACTTTATTATTGAAGTCCCAGCCAAATAACATATCACTTAAATAATACACGGCAAAACCGATAATAGCACAGTAAAAAAGTGCTCGAAGCTAGATACCACTTTGACTACGTTCATAGTAGGTCATTTGCACGGCTGGTAACAACATATAATATTATGTTTAATAATGCAGCATAATGTATAATAAACACAAATACTTTATTCCAGTGCATTTATAGAAAATAAGGTGATAAATATTAATTATATGTATTTGTGCGTGAGAGGGACGTGGCACAATGGTTGGAGAGTGGCGCTTTGCAATAGCTGCTTATCTTCCTATTAGACAGCAATATGTAAGTTTTGACAACAAAACTTATGACACAAATCAAGACAGGGGTTCCCCAGGGATCAATTTTATGCCCCGTTCTTTTTCTAACATATATAATGTTTTTGTAAATTACAAGTATACTTTTTAACTTTATCCTGTTTGCCGATGAGACTACTATTATCAGTAAAATCTATGCAAAATATGTAAAATAAATAAGTAAAGAATTAGATAAATTACTCTTGTTGCCTGAAAATTTCAAAATCCAGATTTATGTTTTTCCATCAGAGTCAGAAGTCAATTATTTATCCAATAATCCAATGGTGTTGAAATTGAAAATGTTTTTTATGGTTTATTAATTAATAAGAATTAGAAATGGAATTCCCATTTAAACTATATTGCTAGGCAAATGTCACATTCTATGGGAATCTAATTTACCTCTCATGACGCTAGCGACCTAAAGTCTATGTGGAAGTCTTCTGGTCTTCTGCAATTATTTTTCTGTTCATGTTGTTTCTTTGTATGGTGTAGAAAATCGAAAAAAATTGTCTGAGTCTGATGCCTGTCGTGCGTGTTCAATCACCGCTTGCTACAGGTTTTCTACAGATTTCTCTCATCTTAACGGAGGGACATTTTGCGCTGTTGTGTCTTGGGCAAGGTACTTCATTCTCATCTGTTTCACTTCAATCAGGTGTAAATGAGTACCCGGTAGGACAGAGATGGCAAAATGTACAATATGTTCCCCGAGAGTTATGGCATATGAATGATCAGATCCAGTGACCGGAGGGAGGGGTAAATGTAATGTCTGCTGATAAGACTTCAGATATTACACTATAAAACTGCACCCTTTTTATTATTTATGACGCAAATAAGTGTAGTTATAGGCACATTTTTAGGGTGCCCTTTGTGTTCTTGGGTAAAGTGTAATACAGTATTATGTGGCGTGCAGGGAAACTACTGCCTCCAGTTCTTTGTGCGTGGATGCTTTGGCTTCTGCTAGATTCCTTTTTATTCAACTCCAGATGTGTGCGATATGCCTTGAATCTGGAGGAAGAAGAATAGCATCTTGCCGATATTATTGTTGTCCAATGCCATACATTCTCTGCCATGGCTCTGTGACAGGTAGTGTTATCTTGTTGGAAAAAAATAAAGAGAAGACAAATGAGTGATACGTGTCATCAAAATGTGCTCCAGTGACAAATTATTTTCCAATATGTCAAAGTAAGAGGGCTGGTTGAGGTTTTTATTAAAGACCACCATAATTATTTCCAACGCTATGGGTGTTCAGGCATCACCTGACTCTATAAGATAGGTTGCTATTACGAAGCCCAAGTCGCTTTAGTGTAAACATATTTTATAAACAATTGAAGCAATACAAATCGAGGTTTCTCTTGCGATGAAAAAAGTAAAAATAATTGTAATTATCTCTTCACTTCTGAACTTGTGTCTCAGAATTTCAAAATGGCGACCATTTATGCTGAAATTGGCACTAATGCGTTGATATCACTGGATGTCTGTAGTGTTAATAGGTAGATTGCCATGGTCGCTGGAAGGAATAATGACGATAAATATATCAAAATAAAGACCATCATATTGGTATTTTTCATCAAGAATGATTTTTACGTTTCTATAGCAACCATTGACACAAGTGCTTGACCTAAAATATATATATATTTTTAAATAACTGCCTTGTTGTTCTCATTAATACGAAAAACAACGATTTATGAGTGCAGATAAAGACAAGTATGTTTTTCCCAGCATATATTTCGTCGTTTCTATGGTAATACGTGACATTGGATGCACACAAATATAATTCATGATAAGGCAATCTGAGATTAACCCTGAGATGACTCGTCGCATTTGATCAAAACCATTCAAGACCCGTTTCTATGGCAACACAAATATACATAACTATTACGTTTTGAGACAACATCAACGCATTTCATATTGATGTGTTTAAGATTAGTTACGTAATTAAAAAAAAACTATAATACAAAAGGTAATATGTATATTTGTATTTAAATTGTAAATAGTTCGCTATGGCAACATCAATAACCATGCACTTATGATTTTAAGTTTTTAAAACATACACTTTAACCGCTAAATTATTTAATTTAATTTACACCCACTTGAAGTTGTGTCTCGCTGACGCGATCCACAACTTCAAGTGAGTTAAAATTATTCAGATTTTACGAAATAGACGTTACCTATTTTAAAATTATTGCTGATTTATGTCACTTTATATCTTCAACATGGTTGAAAGCGGATATGCAAATATGCTAATAAAAATGTAAAAACGAATATAATCGGTACCGGCGGTTAAAGAGTTAAGTATCAGCAATTTGCTGTGTTGAAATAAGTCACCTCAATATTTCTGCCCCTATAAGTAATGGATAGAACGCCTGTTATACACACTCTTGTTCTGCAGTTATGGTGAAATATGTGCTAAATCGGTCTTCAAGGATCTTGTTGAAAAAAATGGAACCAATGCATTTGTGATCTGAATGACACATGTGATAGATTAAAGCCATGAAATCGAACTTGAGTAAAAAATAAAAATAAAATATACATAACAGTTCACACTAAAACGTTTGACATTGAAATCACCCCGAGACGTATTTCTTCATGAAATTTAGTTTTTCTTGAACGACCATGCCGACGTATCGTTTTTAATACTGCTGCCTGTCAGCATATAATATTGAACAAATACTTTGTAAATCTCATTACGTTTCAGCTTCATTATTTTCTATCGATGCTCATTGCTTATGTCTTAAAGAAATCCGAATTGCAAAGCACATATTTAATTTTGTATCAGCATGTGTACGACACATGTGGGAAACAGGTGGCACAACGCAAAAACTGAAAGTACATAAAATCTGCCTGTTCAACAGTGGTTGATAATTTGGTGTATTTGGTTACATTAAATGTATACGTATTTTGCATCAGATCAAGCAGATCACCTCGCATAAATTATGTGTCTCAGCACACAGGTTTTTTAGTATGCCTAAATACAATATTTTGTTATAAGAAGATCGCATTGAACTCATCCTATCCATCTGATAATAAACAAAAATGTGAACACTTAAAATAAGTACTGGTTAAATAACTTATTTATTTATTTTTTTCCTTCTGGGAAGGACAATTAAAGTTAAGAACACATAGAAATGAAATGAATCGGGCTTTAGGCCACCTTTGTGCACATATAGGCTAAACTGGGCCAGGAGAACCTCCTGAGGATGGTGAGATGATTGAGATGACACTGTCCTCAAGTCACAGAATTCGAAATTCAAGCCCTGGCGATCTGAGGCCGAGCACGCTACCTCTCGGTCACGGAGGCTCCCCACAATACTGACTTTCACACGTGGATGGGGAAGAAACATTTTTTGTTTCTTTCAAACCGCCGAGACCGGGAACCGAACCCCGAACGGCGTGAAAGGCAGCGGTGCTAACCACTATCCTAGGGCCCCCGCCCTTAAGAACACATAGACGCACGTGGCAGGGCCCGTATTCTCGTAACAGTTACGATATATCGTAGGCTTCTGATTGGTCGAGATGGCCATCTCGACCAATCAGAAGCCTACGATATATCGTAAATTGTGCAAGAATACGGGCCCAGGTAATTATATCGAAGGAACCTTGTAGCATTAATTATCACCTCTGACCATGACAGTTATTTAATAACATTTCTTCGTCGTAATCACAGAGATTGGGTTGACTTTGATGTTTAATTTCACGGCGAAATAAATCCGCAGCCAATCCCGCGCCCCTCCGCGGTGTTCACCTTGACGGCATTCCGGTTGAAGTAAGGCTAATTCAGCCCTTCAGCACGAGATGATTACCAGAGTGTGATGCTCTGAATCTGCTTCTGAAGAGAGGTCATGTTGTGACAGCTTGCGCACGTGTCACTGGAGTGGCCTATCCCAGGTAAACCACTCTCTGACAGCTAATTAATCAAAATGTCAACCGGCAAAAGCCAACCAGACAGTCGTTTCTGACCGGCGGACACCATGGAACTGGGCCAGCTTCTGCTGACCTTGGTTCAACGATGAACCGATGACGGGCGAAGATGCCAGGTGTCGACCTACTCGACATTGCACGTCGAAGTCAATGTCCAGACCACACAGTCTTAACCTGATAAGCCTCAATGGCAGAATCGTGTCCGGCGAAGAAATAACTTGAGAAACCCTACGTGCAGGTGTTAACGATGTTTTAATTTAGTCAATTATAAAATATTATATGTGGATCATAAATTCAGCTGATGAACATAATTAACACCTACTGTTAGTTGGCAATTGCTGACGCAATCGCCAACTTCCTATAGGTGTTAATGATAGAAATGGCGGTAATCGTGGGAGCCTGGAACACTAATTGAGAACAGGAGAGTCAAGTCTCTAGACAGAGGTTAAGTATGCAGACGGAATCACCAGACAGGATCCTGACCTTATCAAAACCAAATATGATTCACCAGCAACTCCTCTCTCTAAGAAATCCATACACTATATATAATGGAAGAACGAAATTGGACATGTGTTTTTGAAGGATCTGACGTTTTCAGTGCGAATAAATAGGTAGGTGGAAAGAATCGTTGGGAGGTAAAATTTTAGTGATCCCAGGTGGCGGTATTTATATTACATATATCACAAGGAACGTATGCATAAATTTACGCCATCATTTATATTAGGAATTTGCTATGTTATGACAAAATGCCTAACTTACAATTCTACACTGTACAATTTGCTAAAAGTCCATACTACTAAAATGCCCAGCCTTGGAAAAAAAATGAAATGAATCGGGTTTTAGGCCACCTTTGTGCACATATAGGCTAAACTGGGCCAGGAGAACCTCTTGAGGATGGTGAGATGATTGAGATGATACTGTCCTCCAGACACAGGATGCAAAATTAGAGCCCTGGCGGTCTGAGGCCGAGCACGCTACCTCTCGGTCACGGAGGCTCCCCACAATACTGACTTTCACACATCGATGGGGAAGAAACATTTTTTGTTTCTTTCAAACCGCCGATACCGGGAACCGAACCCCGAACTCTGGCGTGAAAGCAGCAGTGCTAACCACTACCCTAGCCCCCCCCCCCCCAGCCTTGGAAGGAAGTTGGAATTTTGGGCCTTGTATATCCTATAGGTTTCCACGCTTTTCAGGGTGTTTTTTTACCACTCATTATAGGAATTGCAGTTATTTTATCTCTGGTTTAGGTGTGGTATCTTTAACATGTATATTTTTTAAAATTCTTTTAAAACATTTAATACTTGTACGTATATTAACACCAGTTTGTATTTTGACATCTCATGCTCTGTATAATATAATGAACTGTTAATTTTAATGACGCATAAGTCTACATATTACCTATCGTCGAAAATATTTATCTATTTATCTATGAATATTTTTGTGCACTGTATAATAGTAGTTAAATCAACCTGATAATCATGATAATATAATTACGATTGGCCCAAATATGTTGGATCTCTTTAAATACTGTCTCTCCATATTCTGGTTTACTAAATAAATTAAAAGCCCTATGGAATTTTTTCAGTTTGATCACAATGACCTATTCCGTAATTAAGAAAATAGTATATTATTATTGATGACGAAAATGAAAACGTAGACTTTCTGTGAGCTGGGCAGATACCAGAAGTCA
Source organism: Flabesymbios commensalis (assembly GCA_964017125.1). Taxonomy (NCBI): domain Eukaryota; kingdom Metazoa; phylum Annelida; class Polychaeta; order Terebellida; family Flabelligeridae; genus Flabesymbios; species Flabesymbios commensalis. The sequence continues at coordinate 31,834,098 of OZ024912.1, forward strand.
CTAGATAAGACGTCAAACACAACCTCTTCTTGCTACTTTACAATTAGGGAAATCAATCCCAGTGGGTTAAATGATCACTTTGATCTTTAACAATAATTATTTATGTAAAATTGCAGTAGAATTAGTTTGCGCAGAGTAGGCTCGAAGACTTCACCAGGTCTTCGATGTGTTAAAACTGTACATTTGTTTATATAATATGTCACGTGTTGCCACGTGGCTTTGGCTTTATGCAAGCTAATATCGTCACATATATAGATTCATCTTATATTTTTGAGCTACATGACTAGCCTATATTATCTCACCAAACATAGCGGAGTTGGGTACCGTAAATTACCAACAATGTCTTAGAATATGAACGGGATGTGTACAATGTTTAAATAATGAATTAGAATTGTTATGGTGCTGTGTTTAAAAATCATATAGTTTCCACACTATCCTCGAAGTCCACTCATTTGACCTGCTAATCCTGCAGTCAAGGTCACTTGACTCTTCGGGAATTACTTCGTATCTCACATGTCCCATCACCTTTATCCCTGGGAACACTGGAGGTGCTGAGTCACTGATCCAGTGGCGGCTAAAAGTCAGACCAGCGCCCCAGGTGTTGTCCCAACAACATGTTAATGCTGGGTATGTGAATAGTATGGTGTCGTCGCTGGTGTCATGTATGGCTTTTCTTCACCAATAAATGTTTCTCCCGATAATTCACGGACGCTGAAGGCCATCTCAACCATTGCCAGTTGTTGACACCAGGTGAAAGCAAAAAGCTAAATAATTCATGAAAAAATGTGGCGTGGTGAGTTTCAAATGTAAATTAGAAAACACAACACGCTGGTTCTATGCTGATCCAATGTTGGACCATCGTCTCTGACGCTGGTCTAACATTGGAACAGCATAGAAACAACGTGTTGTACTTGATGGGAAGTCAATGCTGAACCAGCAGTAAACCACTTTATGTAGGGACGACGTCTCGTGTGTCATGGGTTACTATCCCGAGTTTAAAAATCGATAGATAAAATAAGAAGTGGTGACTCACCTGCTGCGGAACTCACTTCTTATTAGCACGTCCTGTAAACATAGAGACAGACATATAGTATTTATTGACGGTTGGTATATCCAATTTCAATTGCTTAGAGAAACTGGAAAACAACATCATGTATCATACAAAAGACAATTGACGGGATATAAGCAGGGAAGTGAATTATTACTCAGATATAAATACATCTTGTGATCGCACTCGTATGATCCAGTTTAAATAGTTTAGACATAACTCAAAATAAAATATATTTGCTATGTAGATTTATGCTATTTCAGACAGTGACTGTTCAAGAAATATATAGCATACCATCTCCAGCATGAAAATTTAGCAACATGGCCATCGACCGACATTTTTTATAGATACATGCAGTGCATTAGTACTTTAGTTATGGAACAGTCGCTGTAAGTCCACCCGACGAACACGAGACATTGACCCAATGTGGATTTATTGTTGCGCCAGCGTTGTAGACGATGGCCTGACATTAAACCGACATTAGTTTGAAAAATAGTACATTGATATGCCGCTCGTAGCGTGGGGGTTTTATTTATTATATGTCATGGTACATAAAATATGTTTAAATTAAAGTACAATACACTCATTATTTGTTTAATTACAATGTAATCCTTTAGGTGAGGTGATATTTGCATTCAAAACATATTAACCCTTTCAGCGCAGGGACCGTCATTAGACGCCTATCTGACGTCTAAAGTCGATCCACACACTGGAAGAATTACAAATAATACAATGGCCGTATATCCATAACATAAGTATTCAAATGAAGAGCAAAGGACTAACTAAGCCATATTTGAAAAAACCCTTTGGTCTCCATGATTTACACAAAATGTTTCAGCGTCGTAAGGGTTAAATAAGCGATTACGTAAACTCTTTAGTACAGACAGATTCCACCCAGTAAACACAAAACATTTGTATAACATTTGTACAATGCTGGACCAGCGTCGAAGACGTTGGGCCGACGTTGTACAAATGGTATACAAATATTTTGTGTTTGCTGGGTATGAATTTTCCGCACATGTTTACACCATTAATCAAATCTAACACCAGGACCCTTGTGGCTGGGAAGAAAATATTTTTCAACGAAATAATCAACGGTGCTAATATTATTTTTTAAGATTTATAATCTCATCAGTCAGCAAATAATTAATACAATTAAAAAGGCTTTGCAGTCGGCGGGGAGTGCAATTTTGTAACAAGCTCAGTTAATGTTCACTTTACGGGGCTGCGAGACGCGCATGCTCAATCACCAGCTGCTAGATTGTGTCCCACACATGAATGACGCAAACAATTTTGCCTCTAATTAAACACTTGCGTTACCGATTAAAACCTTTCAGATGTAATGGCTATTGGAAGACGGTTGCTATCATTTTCAGTGATGTTGTGTTCATCTGCATTGAGTTATTGTCGAATACTCTACCATATGAATCAGAAAAATCAGAAAAAATAGCTAGAATAAACACCGATCAATTTTGTGTGAAGTATGGTCTTCTTCTTAAAGTGGCGTTTTGAAATGGTTTGATGGCTTTATTTTCTGCTAGATTTCATTTCTTCATTGCAGTATATTGTGCCGCATGACGTCGTTATTCCACACCATGTATTTAAAAAAAATATTAACAGCACTCTGATAATGTGAAAGAGGATTGCTCAGTAAAAAACGAAGTTTAATAGTGTCTGCATCAATCCCCACGTTTTCTCTCGTTATCTAGCTCGCATTTAATTTCTGAGAAAGTTGTTTCAGCTATATATTATTTCTGGAGTTTTGCTGATTAATTGTTGTGTTTGCAGGTTGTAAAGCCCGTAGAATGTCATGTTTAAAAATGTTTGCTGTAACTCACTCACTCACACACTCACTCACGCAATCTCACATTCACACACTCACTCACTTTCTTGGGTGAATCAAGTATTAAGGAACCACAGTATGGTGCCATAGTGGTATCCCGCTGCACACAAACGCTGCAAAAAACGTTCAAACAACGTCGTTGATTGAACGTTCAGACAACGTCGCATGTCCTGTGGGATGTACCTTTATCATGACTGTGTGTGCTTGATCCAGCCATGTTTGACTAGTGGGGACCGGACTCCCTCTGGACCTTGGCCCATCAGTCAGTGCACTTTGTGGCAGGTGGTCAAGCAATGTCTGGACAGCATACCACTTTATTTACGACATCTTACCAGGCGCTGGTGATTTTTTGTACAAAACAGCCACAATAAAAAACTGTTCAGACATCTAATAACATCAGAGGTGGCCTGACCAATGCTCGTTGTCCCAGCTAGTCCTGTCAGTTATTTAGGATAGCGAATAAATTACATTGCTATCATAACTAAATCGTCCCTTTGGATATGAAAGGGTGTAGCTGCCACTTCGCAGAGTGGCAGATACACCCTTTCATAGCCGAGTGGACGAAATATATTATGTTGCGATACTGGTCGTAAAATGAATCTAGCATACCTCAAAATGGCTTTTTAAAAAATTAAATGTAGATTGTTTCACAAAGATGGTATGTTGAAGAATCAGGCTTAACCCTTTCTGTGCGGGGACCGACTTCAGACGTCAGAATGTGACGTCCATATACGTCAGATTCTGACGTCAAAAGTTGATCCTCGCACGGTAAGAGTAAAACAACAAGATAGGTGAGAACTACCCCAGCAAAATCAGACGACAACGTCCGATGGGATGTACCTTTATCATGACTGTGTGTGCTTGATCCAGCCATGTTTGACTAGTGGAGACCGGACCGGTATACGGAAAGTGGATGACTTGTGAGTCAAATTATCTGTAAAAGTTGTTTATTTAATGAATTGACAAGTTTTCGTGTAATTGTGTAAATTCAGATTTGTTAAACAATAAATTTTGCTGGGGTAGTTCTTACCTATCTTGTTGAAGATATTAACACTTGCTGCTCTAATTAAAAGAATTTAAATTTGCACCCGCTTGAAGTTGTGTCTCGCTACCGCGATCCACAACTTCAAGTGGGTGAAAATTACTCTTATTTGTTTAATTTGAGATCAAACATTTGCAGATATTGATGCTCAAACGCTCATTTCCTTCCAAAAACTGTGATTTGATTGGCTAATAAAATGGATTAAAGACGACGATAATCGGCCTTAGCGGTGTAAGGGTTAATTTATCGGATGTCAAATCTAAAAGCGTGTCGAAAAAAATGACCCAAAGGACACGATTCATGAAATAGCACTAGATAAGGAAGGTATAGTCTAGCTGGATTGACAACTCTCCCACATATTGAATCGTTTAAAGTTTACTTCTACTTGTTTCAATGACACCATTCTAAATATATGAAATGTTTTAAAACAACCACAATGATTGTGTTGCTGAACATGTCCAAGTGTGTAACTAACAAGTATTGTAAATCATAAATATACTTCGAATGTAATAATAGCATCGGTCCAAGTACATTCGATCAACGAAAATTATGTAAAGTTTGAAGGCCGGATAAAATTAGTTTGACAAGGTCTCTGTCACAGCACCTAATCCCATAAAAATATATAATGGTCGCTATTGTAAAAATGTAAGTAAATTTACTTTGTCATGCTTTACTAACACAAAATAAAATGCAGTTGCAGCATTGGTTATCAAATACTGATTCAATTTTAAACAATTATCATAGCGCAAAGTCCATTTGAAAGTCCTTTAAATTGATGATTTGTAACTGGATTGATATTGCGTGGAAATGAAAAGGTACACCATGGGAGAAGATTTCATTAACTCTAGAGAGACGAGATAGATGTTTGTTAATATCATCCGGCGTTCCCCTGTTGACAATACTCGTTCCCCCTGTCCTCGACAGACAATAGAGCCCTCTGAATAATGACCTGAGCCCGTGAAAACTACTGCAAATCTCAACCAATTGTCTGCTGGACATATCCAATCAAAGAATTCCTAATAACATCTCAAAAAGAAAACGTGAAAACTGCACGTGATGTGTGGAGCTTCCGGTCTGGTGGACATTTGAAACAAGGGCTGGTAGGCTTGTGACTGGTTTGAATTGTTTCCTTAATTGTCTGGGGAAATCACAGGACCAATCTCAGGCCGATCCCTGAAGGCTTCTGCGTGGACGCCTTCAACGCTGTCACTCTCAGCAAAGATAAGACTGTCCGGCATCCCTGTAATCTACAGTTATCAGTCACTATAGTGGCCTTACCACTGACAAACGTCTCAGATGTGGCTAAGGCATTGTGAAACAAGGTTTTGCGAACATAAATATATTTTCCTAGCATTCAAAGTATCGTATACCACTCAAGTGAGTGAGACATACCATTGACTGTTAAAGGGCATGCAGGGTTTGTTTGGGTTTAACAGCATTCGACGCGTGATAAAATTTAATATAAATTAAACACGTTCAAATGTATTTGATCAAAGTAGTTCTTATTCAAATGGCTGTAAGGATATTTTGTCTTGTGCAAAAATAATTACCATTGAATTTACATGTCGTTAATTAGAAGAAAACACAAAGCCAAACAAGAGGTGCATCGCACGGGGAATCCCTCTCTGTTGTTCTGGACAAAGGAGCGGTCTCTAGGTACACTGTGCCTCTTCTGATGAAAAGAAAGGCAGAATTTCTGGCACCAATCGGCCTTATTGCTCAGGGCAGTCTGATGGGCCGGGATTTGTCTGGATGTCAATGATCTAGTCCCCGGTGATAGCAGGGGACCTATCTGATTCTCAAACACTGATCCCACTTCTACCACCAGTAATTGTGGGGTGATCTTACCATTGTGATATCTCGCAGCACACCCACGTTATACCACAGTGCAAAGCCAAAACGGCGTAACTGCTTACTTTTCAAGTGGGCAGTTACTGTCTTTTAGATGTACACGACAGCATAGCCCTGGGTTACTGCGCTGATATCTGATTTTGATTCGGCTCCCGTTAGGACTGACGCCAGTGATCCATAACAGGTACTGCAGCCTTACCAGCTAAGAAACAAAAAACATTTTTTATAACATGTGTACAACGTCGGCCAACGTCTTCGACGCTTGTCCAACATTGAACAAATGTTATAAAAATGTATTGTCTTTACTGGTGCGGAATGGTTTTTCCTTTGACGAAACATGTTCACACAACATTTCATAAATCTCCCCCAAATCTCGCTTTTGTATAATTAAATATATCATGTTTATACATGTTTACAATTACAATCGCACCGTCACCATGTAATTTGTTATTTGTAAATGATTATGATAAAGTGGGCGATCATAAAGGTTCCAATCTCTAGCTCTGAAATGTAATAAGACCGTCATCCTGTTTATTCTCTCGCTGGATTTTTACAACGGCAAAAAAGGAGTGACAAATTGGAAATAGAATAGACTTTTGACGCGGACACGTGTTTCTCATTAACAAGATTGATAGTGTTCTCATCAGTCACAGCATTATCTGTCTGCTCTGAGTATATTCCATTTTTTGCTGTTTGAGTTTACTTTGTCTAAACTTACAGTGTTCTTGTCTGTTAAAAGTATTTACAATGCTTCAAATATTATATCACTGCTTTTTTTAACGGTTAACAGGTAGTTTTGATAAACATTTCTGCAGGTGTCTGGAGATAATTTTTTCAGAAAAATAATCATTTCTCCCGAGCCTGTTTTTCAGGTATGTTAACTGTTCATCAGCAGATTACCATGTAATAAACATGACAATCCATAATAATTAGGTCTTCAGATAAAGCCAATCCGTAGATTCAAAGCATTATTGCATGCATTTTTTGTTTCTGGCTATAGTCAATCTAAATGTGACTGACTGCATCCAAAAAATAAATTAAATGCAAAAAAACATGTACATGAAAATATTTGGTGCTTGTTTTAATTACATTTGAGTTACATTTTCTAATTTTGCATTTCAAGGATTGTATTCGCAAAAATCATCTACATTTTTTTGTTGGGCTATATTGAACAGGGGTTCATGCAAATGTTTTTGTAGTTTCTCAAACGTTTAAAAATAAGCATGTACCATTGGAAGTGTGTGAGCATATGAAATTAAGCTGCATGTATTCCCAATTATCTATGGACTCTACTCTTTTATAAAATGTGTCTGAACATGACACATATAATTCACATTCTGCCCCATTACATGATGCCGAGTGATAAATAATTCATACATACGCCTGTTCCCCCGTCGAATGATTCAGGTTTGCCTCTCAGGCAATGATTTACGCATATCAGTATTTAAAGTGTAGGTAAGCGTGTATGTAATACACGTAAATAACGAGCAAATCATGTCTTTCGAATGGGACTATAGGCGCGACATATTGGGCAGAAGAAAGTAATCAAAGATCAGATAAAAGTGTGCATATATATATCGTCGCCTCGGAGCTAAAGGATCCTATCTGCCACTCTAACGAGTGTCAGATAGGATCCTTTAGCTCCGAGGCGACGATATGTATATATATCTGTGATTGTGATTATTGTTAACCCTTAAAGCGCTAAAATATTTGTAAACTATGGAGATCAGGTGGTTTTTTCAATTTGAAATCTTCATAATTGTCTTCGTTAGCTATTTCTACTTCATTTGAATACCTATGTTATGAGTGAACGGCCATTATAAATATTTTTATTATTACAGACCAGAAAAACGTCTTAGAGAAGACGATCATATATAATTTTGCCACTGCTCAGCAATTTAGACTCATGTTTGACTCCATAGCACATACAGCCCTCGCCGACACCAATCATATCAGCTCAGTGCGGCGTCAATGTTGGAGTTTTAGATACAGGCCCTATGGCGTAGATTAATGAGCAATGTGTCCGCTGGTTTCCAAGTATCTGGAAAGATCTGCTCTGCAAAGCCATAAAACAGTATATGCTTACTTGCGAAGTAAACAGATACTTTTTGGGGCTTTGCATAGCAGAGATGTGCCGCCGATTTCAAAGCATCTTTCATGTTGAGCCCAGAACCTCACAGCCTGACTAATGGCACGGCATACGTTATCATGGTTATGACCGACTCATCACCAACTACTGCTGACAACGGGTAATGAAAACGTTGAGACGATGCTGTATGTAGGCTTAATCTATGCTCGCTATATTCCAATACCAAAAAATGCAAAATGCCTGTTTAAACTATAAAAATCATGACGAATTTATAACTGTTGAATTACCCATAGTCAAAGTAGTAATAAATATGTACGTGGTGTTCGTAAACTAATTAGACTTATTAAAAAACACAACTCATCCTCCAAAATTAAAGAAACAATGTTTTTAAGTCCAGCGAATAAACTGATCGTGTATAATTTCATACTGTCGTTTTTTTCAACTGCTCTAGCGAACGTAAATTACAACGTTGTACATAAATCCAGATGTATGTCAATTAGGACGGATAATTAGAAAGTATAACTACGACATAAAAAAACAATTAATAATCCACTGATTAAAATCAGGAGTCATATTGGTATAGCTTACTATCAAGTTATTAAGCAAAAGACGATCACGATGGATGACGTAAACTTTGTAATGAAAATATGAGCGGTCAATAATCTGATCATGTCACTCTAACTTTTATGTTTTAATTAAGAAAATAATTGCAGTTTTAAAAGGCTGTCACCTTTGTATAGCACAACAACTTCCTATTTTTAGTCTCTCTTTCTAATTATTATCTTTGTGACTGTTATTTATCTTTTCTAGTTTTTTAGGTTCAAAGCAGCTCATGGAATTGCCAGTTTCAGATAAACCCTTTAATTGCCAAATTAATTAATTGGAATTATTACCCACTTAAAGTTGTGTCTCGCTGATGCTATCCACTACTTCAAGTGAGTGAGAATATGCAGATTTGACCAAATGAACAGAAACTTTGAGATCCTGATTGATTGATGCTACGCCTTATCTTGATTTTGAGTATTTAATGTGTAATAAAAAAGGAAAAGAAACGAGTATAATCGCGACCGGTGGTTGAAGAGTTTTGATTGTGTAAGCCTCTTCAAAGATGGCACATATTTGTGACCAGCTATGCATAAACTGATAAAGGCACCTCCAGGCGCCACTGTCACAATTATAATCATATAAATGCTCATTTTGATGATACCGCTACATAGCTACAATAAAAAAACCTTAAATTAAAAAGTGATGACAATTTTTTAAAATATATTTCAGTTTAACCCTTTTACCGCCGGTGCCGTCCATATTCGTTTTTAATATTTTTATTAGAATATTACAACTAAGCTGTTAAACCTGTTAAAGATAAAACGTGACATTAATCAGCAAGATTTGAAATTTGTTGACCTCCATTTATAATAATTTAGAATAATTTTCACTCACTTGAAGTTGTGGATGGCGTCAGCGAGACACAAATTCAAGTGGGTGAAAATTCCAATTAAATAATCTGGCGGTTAAAGGGTTAAGAAACAGAAAGGACACAGGTATAGTTTCACTAATAAAATACTTTTCAATTTTATTTTACCTGACATGCCGTTTTGTTTGGCGGATCACATATATAATATATCATTTGCCATAATCTAACCAATTTAAGGGGGTATTAAAAACAGCTACCATATCGAATTGATTAGTGTTCTTCAGCAATGGCAGGGTGAAAGACTAAGTGTGTAATTCGCTGGAGGATTGGGGGGGGGGGGCGGTACTTCACACGCCGCAGTGTTAAAGAAGGCTACGCACGCAAACAACAAAAACTGCTTTATTTGTTTTCTCTCAGCCATCAGCCAAAACTTGCCCCCCTCAATTCTCTGGTGAGTCAAACTAAACTGGCACAGCTTAAAGTTGACATAGATTCATTTGGACATGTAGGTGGAGGATGGGATACTCCACTGAGAGAGATTATGCCATAACGCTTCATCAACCTCGAAAGCGTTCAGAAAACATAAAACTAGACCAAGTTGATAAGTATCAGGCTGTGACGCTGCTCAAACGTCCCAGCAATTGTAGACCATGTGCTGGCCTTATGTTGGTGCAGCGTCTGCGACGCTGGACCAACATCAAGCCGACACGGGGTGCTCGGTTTGTGTTTGGGAGGTGAGGTTAATGTTGTCGTCAGATGCTGCTGGTTTTTGTCGCCATGGACCGGGGGGTGACCCGCGGTGATACGCAATGTGACAGTCCCTAAATTGGCACCGTCACTATCTCTACCACCGACAGATAAACGGCTGGTTTTACGACCCCCAAATATCACACGATGCCATCCCAATAATCAAGTGACATTGGTCCATGATTGGCATAATCTCCGGCCGACATAAAAAGGTTCGACGCAAGTGTGCAGAGCCACCGGAGTTTAGACTCCCATCTCACGTTGGATGCTGCCCAGGCAATTCACTGGGGCTATCAGTGACTAGATGGCGACCATCGATACTAAAAAACAACAGCATTTCTCCACTCTTTTGCTCTGCCATCACTGCGCCATGGGCTTCTGAAATATTGGCAATATTAACATGATTAACTGAAAATGGACATCCACAGTTAACCGTTTTCACGGTCATCTTTACTTCCCGTCCTGGTGTTCCGAAATGGTGGTCGCTAACACTTGTATTAAATGCTTTATATATAAGCACTCCCAACAGACACGAGACGTTGGCCCAACGTTGGTTTAGTATTGGCCCAGGGCCTATGACGCAGGCCCAACAGTAAGCCAACGTTGGGCCAATGTCTCATGTTTGCTGGGCTACTTTATGCATGCTGAATAAATCTATCTGTAACCAGACATGACACTGTTCATAATTATTATTGGACAACGTCCACCCACATGTATATCAGCCCCAGTCTGAATTGACAGAATGGTAGAATGGACTTTCGGCAACAACCCCAGGTCGTATGTACAAACAAATTGTGGTATCAGTTTTTTGTACAGCCCATTTTCTAACACAGGGGGTGTTTTTTCGCTATGTTCGTTAAAGTGGAGGTCAAGTTCGGAAAATAGCCATATCTTTGCAATGAATGGACCAAGTGACCATTTATTGTGGAAGAGAATAAATAAATAGGCCTACTACTACTACTACACCGCTAATAGTCGTTTCTAATCTATTTTATTGGCCGAGCCAATCACTGTTACTGATAATGAAATGAGCGTTGAAACATCAAAAATTGCAAATGTCTTAAATTAAATAAATCTGAGCAATTTTCACCTACTTGAAGTTTTTGTTAACGAACGAGAAATAGTATTGCACACTTGTCAGTGACATTGTTTGACAGCGTGAGGTGACTCTGTTTATGATTGTCAGCCACTAGGTGGCAATGACGTATGAACAGGTTAAAAGTTTGTATATATTTTCCTTTTCTGACGTAAATTAGGGCAGACAGCAGTACATGAGTCGTCCAGACATCCAGAATAGATACATCCCGTTAAATTCAGAAGCCGATTCCCCAACATTTTGCAAATCCCCATGTAACGTATTTCTCACTTTCCAGTCTTTAGGATGAGCAATGAAAGTTACTCCTAACTGCATGATTCAGATGAACATAATTTAAACCGTACAGCACGGGTATCGACTTTAGACGTCGGAATCTGACGTCTACGCACAGGTATCGACTTTCAGTAAGTTATATTAGGTCGGTTACCGCTTTTTACACGAAAAATAGGTATTACACTTGCTTTTACTTGACTTTAAAATTGACGTTTTGACATTAAATACCTTCAATCTTCAATTTGTTTTATACATTTTGACCTTGAAATTTACTTTTTGATCTTGAAGAAGTCCTTGTATCACCAAAATAATAAGTGGATTATCCAGTAAAAATCACCTCAAAACGAGGTATTACATATGATATTTGTTTGATATTTGTATTTGTTAAAAATAATATTTTCAGGAATTTGACCTTAAAATTAACCCTTTGACCTTAAAGGTCACCTTGAATCACAAACATAATATCATAAAAGGATTTACCAGTCAAAATCCCATGAAAATGAGGTATTACACAATTTCTTAATTTTCTTTGGTAAAAATCATATTTTCGATTATTTGACCTTTAGATTGACCTTTTGACATTGAAGATGACCTTGTATCATGAAAAAATTATAGGAAATGGATTTTCCAATCAAAATTAGACGAAAAAGAGGTATTACACTTGTTCCTACCTTTATTTGGCCACGATCTTGGTTTTATGCCATACCCCCCCCCCACCCTAGCCCCACCGCCATTTTAGGACTTTTGACACAGTCTAAATGTTATTGTATCCAATGAGTTCCCCAACTCTTAAAAACAAGGAATATAAACAAGAATCATTGTTTAATTGTGAACTTTTAGGCAATTTAGGGTGGTTTTATTAATTTTCACGGCCGATGGCGGCCATCTTGGACTTTTCATCCATTTTTAGGGGTCAGATTTTGATTGGCTGTCTTTCACTATATGTCCAGTAGGATAGAAAAACATTATAAACCTTTTGTCGTATTATTTGGGGGTGAGGTGGTATATCGACCCGTCTATATAGCTGTGTTAGCATTTTGGCAGCCATCTCGGACGCCATCTTGAATAATGAAAAATGCTCCAGCGGGAATCACGGGGAGTTTTAATATGTTCTTTCTTATGGTATTTGGAAGGTTTCCCGAAAAAATCAGCTTGGGCATATTTTTTCCCCTTCAAAACCTAATACTATTGGCCTAAATGTTTGTAAGTCCAATTTGGACTGCGAATAAATTGCATAATTTCATACTGTCGTTTTTTTCTACTGCTCTAGCTAACATAAATTATAAATGTCTACATAAATCCAGATGTATGTAAATTAGGACGGATAATTAGAAAGTATAACTAGGACATAAAAAACAATTAATAATCCACTGATTAAAATCAGGAGTCATATTGGTATAACTTACTATCAAGTTATTAAGCAAAAGACGGTCACGATGACGCAAACTTTATAATGGAAATAGGAGCAGTCAATAATCTCATCATGTTACTCTAACATTTATGTTTTAATTAAGAAAATAATAATTGCAGTTTTAAAAGGCTATCACAAGGCTATCACCTTTGTATAACACAACAACTCCTTATTTATGTCCCCCTTTTTAGTTATTATCTTTGTAACTGTTATTGATCTTTTGTAGTTTTTTTTGTTTAAAGCTGCTCATGGACTTGCCAGTTTTATATTATTACCCCTTTAATCGCCAAATTAATTAATATAATTTTCACCCACTTGAAGTTGTGTCTCGCTGATGCTATCCATCACATTAAGTGAGTGAACAATATTCAGATATGACCAAGTGGACAACAACTTTGAAATCCTGATTGATTGATGTCACGCCTTATCTTTAACATGTTCAAAAGCTAGTATTTCATGTGTAATAAAAAAGGAAAAGAAACGAGTATAATCGCGACCGGTGGTTAAAGAGTTAAATAAAACAGTTTTGATTGTGCAAGCCTATTCAAAGATGGCACATATTTGTGACCAGCCATGCATAAAGGCACCGCCAGGCGCCATTGTCACAATTATAAGCATATAAATTCTCATTTTAATGATTACCGCTACATAGCTACAATAAAAAAAGTTGAAATTAACAAGTGATGACGATTTAAAAAAAAAATTTTGTTTAAAAAACAGGAAGGACACAGCTATAATTTCACTAATACAATACTTTCAATTTATTTTACCTGACTTGCCGTTTTGTGTGGCGGATCACATTTATAATATATCGTTCGCCATCATCTAACGAATTTAAGGGGTATTAAAAACAGCTACCATATCGAATTGATTAGTGTTCTTCAGCAATGGCAGGGTGAGAGATTAAGTGTGTAATTCGCTGGAGGATTGGGGGGGGGGGGTGCGGTACTTCACACGCCGCGGTGTTAAAGAAGGCTACACACGCAAACAACAAGAACTGCTTTATTTGTTTTCTCTCAGCCATCAGCCAAAACTTGCCCCCCTCAATTCTCTGGTGAGTCAAACTAAACTGGCGCAGCTTAAAGTTGACATAGATTCATTCGGATATGTTGGTGGGGACTCAACTGAGACGAGAGATTATGCCATAACGCTTCATCAACGTCGAAAGCTTTCAGAAAACAGCAAACTATACCAAGTTGAGAAGTATTAGGCTGTGACGCTGCTCAAACGTTCCATTGACGTCACAACAGTTCGTCCCAGCAATTGCAGACCATGTGCAGGCCTAATGTTGGTCCAGCGTCTACGACGCTGGCCCAATATTAAGCCAGTACAAGGTGATTGCTTCGTGCTTGAGAGGTTAGGTTAAAGTTGTCGTCAGATGCTGCTGGTTTCTGTCGCCATAGACCGTGGGGGGTGACCCGCGGAGATACGCAATGTGACAGTCCCTAAATTGGCACCACCACTATCTCTAGCACCGACAGATAAACGGCTGGTTTTACGACCCCCAAATATCACACGATGCCATCCCAATAATCAAGTGACATTGGTCCAAGATTGGCATAATCTCCGGCCGACATAAAAAGGTTCGACGCAAGTGTGCAGAGCCACCGGAGTTTCGACTCTCATCTCACGTTGGATGATGCCCAGGCAATTCACCGGGGTTATCAGTGACTAGATGGCGACCATCGATACTAAAAAAGAGCCGCATTTCTCCACTCTGTTGCTCTGCCATCGCTGCACCATGGGATTCTGAAATATTGGCAATATTAACTGGAAATGGACATCCACAGTTAACCGTTTTCACGGACATGTTTACTTCCCGTCCTGGTGTTTCGAAATGGTCGTCACTCACACATGTATTGAATGCCTTATATGTAAGCACTCCCAGCAAACACGAGACGTTGGCCCAACCTTGTTTTACTGTTGGCCCACTCTCAACAACGCTGGCCCAACAGTAAACCAACGTTGAGCCAACGTCTCATGTTGGCTGGGTTATTTTATGCATGCTGAATAAATCTATCTATAGCTAGCGCGCTGACATTCATGTCAGGGCGCTAGCTATAGATAGATTTATTCAGCATGCATAAAACACTGTTCATATTATTGCATGTACATGTATATCGCTAAACCCCTTCACCGCTAAGCCGACAATAGTCGTTTCTAATCCATTTTATTTGCCGAGCGAATCACTGTTACTGGAAATGAAATGAGCGTTAAAACATCAAGAATTGCAAATGTCTTAAATTAAGAAAATCTGAGCAATTTTCAGCTACTTGAAGTTTTTGTTACCGAACGATAAATATTATTGCACACTGGCCAGTGAAATTATTTGACAGCGTGAGTTGACGTGCGTTGACGTATCAACAGTTTACCAGTTTGTATAGATTTCCCTTTTCCGACGTAAATATTATGTCAGACAACAGTACATGATTCGTCCAGACATCCAGAATAGATACATCCCGTTAAATTCAGAAGTCAATCCCCCAACATTTTGCAAATCCCGATGTAACGTATTTCGCACTTTCCAGTCTTTAAGATGAAAAAGAAAAGTTACTCCTAACTGCATGATTTAGATTTTTTATATGGTCCCTAACTGGTGGTGTGTTTTACTAAACACATGTATTATAGTAACTTGACAGCCACACGTATTAATTGAGAGCATCGTTTAACCCGTACAGTGCGGGTAGAAAAGTGAAGCGTGAAGAGTACAAATATTTATAAAGACCGTAGGTCCATAACATAGGTAGGGGCCTATTCAAATTAAACGGAAAGAGCGAACTAAAACATGTAGTTATCGTGATTTCAAATTGAAAAAACCCTTCGGTCTCCATGGTTTATACAAAAGATGTTTCAGCACTACAAGGGTTAAACAGAGTGGATATCCAGGTATGAGTTGTGGCTCGTGAAGCATTATATCGTCACCTTGGATACGAAACGTTGTATCTGCCACTTTGTAAAGTGGCAGATACACCCTTTCATATCTAAGGGGACAAATTATGTGAAGACAAGAAGAGAAGCGAGACCAGCCTGGTACACTTAACGTTTTCACGTCGTTGACAAATTAATTTTCGTCCATTTCCATTTTTCTGTAAGCGACTTTGGAGCAATCCATTCTAATTTCATCGAAAATACAAGCCTTACAAATTCTTTAATTTGCTATAGCTTATGCTGACAGCCCATGCGATCGCCGAGCATTAGATATACGCATTGGTGAAGATTATCTGTTCAAGTCTTGTATTCTATCCCCGACCAATCAAAGAGTGGTTCAGCCTGTCACATGACAAGATCAGCCAATCACCACCGTCATTTAGTTGTTCTGTAAATTAGGGGGTAGAATACGAGACTTGGACCAGATTATGTGTTCCATGCTTCAAGCCTGTCATCTGACTTTTGAAAAGGGGGTTCGGGCAAAAAGTAAATGTTCTGCCAAGGGTGGTTCAGAATTTCAAAATTGAAAACAATAACATGCCAAAAACTATATTTACAAACCGCGGCCTGTGCGTAATACAAGAATATCTACTGTTTTGACTCTTATACAGCGCATACTGTAAAATTTGTGCTCATACCAAGAACTTTGTATAAAAAGACATACTAAAGGTACCAGGAATCTGTCTAGATAAAATCACCCACCCATCGCTGAGCCAGAAATTCCCGGAATCATCAGCACACGAGTTCACACATCATCATCAGTTACACAGACCGACGAGCACACTTTTGATCTCATCTTTTTTCAGCGGTTTCGTGCGCGATGCTACACTCCTTCGCGAGTAAAATGACGCCTGAAAGATGCAACAATGTTTACCCTTTAACCGCCGGTGCCGCATATATTTGGGTTTTCATTTTTTAGTAGCCCATGATGTACCACCTTTTGAACATGATAAAGATAAAGATAAAATGTGACCTCAATCAGCAATATTTGAAAATAGTTGACCTCCATTTTGTCAAATCTGAATAATTCTCACTCACTTGAAGTTGTGGATCGCGTCAGCGGGACACAACTTCAAGTGGGTGAGAATTATTTAGATTGAATATTTTGGCGGTTAAAGTGTTAAACCCTTACAACGCTAGGATATTTTTGAATAAACCCCATGATCAAAGGGTGTTTTTTAATTTGAAATCATCATAAATGTCTTCGTGAGCTCTTTCTGCTCTATTTGAATATCTATATTATGGATCTACAACCATTAAAAATATGTTAATTTTTTCAGTGCGGGGACCGTCTTTATACGTCAGAATCTGACGTCTACAAACGTCCGTTTTTAATGATCCAGGCGCTGAAAGGGTTAACATTTGGCCTCTTTTTCTAGCTACGCCCCTTAAACCGATAAGCGCAAGTATAGGACTAGTCGTTTTTAATCCGTTTTATTATAGTCGTTAAAATCGCAGTCATTATTTAGTAATTCCGTGATCGTTGTTCCCGGAGTTTGGTTTTATGATTGATTTGTCTTCTACAACCAATAAAGAAAAAATATTAAATCCCCATGCCTCTAGCAAAAGCGTGGCGGAATTTTTGAGAGCCCACAATTCAAAATGGCCGCCAAAATGTTATACAAAAATCAACTTTCTATTGATTTATCAGATATGTAGGCCTATGTGTAATTTATCGTTTAGGTGATTTGGGGTCGATAAAAAATTCATTTCTTGGTTGGATTTCACCATTGGATCGACGTTTCGCGTTTTCTGGAATTACAACTGTTATTTTAATTGTCAAATCTAGCACATAAATTATTACTACTGACCACTGTGAACATGCAAGGTTGGTTCAATGGTGGGCATCCGTCTGTAAGACTGGCCCTACATTGAAACAGCATTAGGCAAATGCAATTTAATTATCAAATCTAGCATTTACAAGGTTATTAAGGCGCCCAGCCAGGGCAAATTGCCCCCATTTCAGCTTATTCTATTCACGCATGGAATGGATTTCAGCCGACAAGTAATGCTTTCATTCAACATTCAAATGACATGAAAATTTAATTAGTGCAGAATCTATAATAGATGAACATATCATACACACATATGGTTACCGTGAGTGGGTGTGATTAAGGTATAAAAACCCCCAGATTTTCAAATGATAAAATGGCGAGGAATCACCAGCTACTGAAAATGGAGAAAAAACGAAAAAGCTAAAATGGCAATCCATCATTCAACAGAGATACCATTCTTTAGAGTTACCTTTCTTTGGAGACACTAAAATCCGGATTTACTCCGTTTAAACTATCCGATCTATAGCGCATTACATAGAATAATAACAACAAGCCAGACCCATTGCTGAATCAACATTAATTACAAAATATTACTATACAGAATATGCGTCATTCCTAGAGCTTAATATGTTTAACACGATATATAGTTATAACTGGATGTTGACTGATTGGGTGTGGCGCACGAAGCAAAGTAAATCAAACAAAAGCAAGCTGTGAATGTTTTTGAGATAGTACCAGCCTGCTTTTTCAACGCTCGTGATTCACCCAGGCGCTTCAACATGCTCAAGCCTGACAGACTTGGCCATCCACTATAGGTTACGTACATATTAACCATACCATCAAATACACACTACTTCCGTGAATAAAATAGTCGATCAACCAATATGGTTTTAACAGTTTATCATCCGGTTAAATCCCTGTTATTGGGGACGAAATGAATGCTTAAACATCAATATTCGCAAATGTTTGGTCTCAAATTAAACACATAAGAGTAGTTTTCACCGACTTGAAAAGGGTAAATTTTAGAGAAGTTATTCATACCACAAAATACACACTTCTCCCGACGTCAATAATATTTGACCAAACATCATCAATTATCTGAAATGATCAATACTGGGTTTAAATAGTTATTACTACTTTTCTACGTTCTTCAAGAGTGACGCATAATCTAGGCCTACTGAACCGAGGAATTTAATCTCAGAAGGTGCATTTCCACAGATTCATCGTATTATAAGTTCTGTGTAATAAGTAACAATCATATTACCCCTCGCAGCGCAGGGATCCACTTTAGACGTCACAATCTGACGTCTACAACAGATTCTGACGTCTAAATCTCGATCCCCACACTGTATGAGTAACGATATTTATATTGGACCGTAGACCCATAACACAATTAGTCAAATGAAACGGAAAGAGCTAACTAAGACATTTATGATGATTTAAACATAAAAAAACCTTTGGTGATCATGGTTTCTACAAAAATAATTCAGCATCAAATTAGCATGAAGATCATGATATGTCTCCCATCTAGTATTTATTTATTTTATTTATTTACTTATTGAGACATATTTATACAGGGTGGTCATTATTAGCAGTCAGGCTATTTTTCATATGTGCCCTGTAGAGATTTTGTTATATGAAAAATAAACATTCAATTATATAATATATAATACAAGTGAGCTTTATAATACAGATAAAAACGCCCCAAGGTTAAAACACATAATATAGAAATGTTGCCCGCGCCAAAACCAGAGATAAAAAACTACATATATATTATATATTAATATTACTATGAATAGTAGGTAAAATACACTCTGGAAAGCGTAGCGACGTACAAAATTACTTTTTAAAACATGATTTTTTCCCTTTAAAGAATGTGTTTACTATGAGAACAAGTAAAATATAAATATAAATTTACATACATACACACATACATATACATAACATAACGTACTTGTTAGCTTTTTAAAAATATACATACATTGTTTTACATACATCGCTATAAAACAATTATCACCCTTAGTTTAAACTGTTCCACATCTTTTAAACAGGTGGTTTTGATTTTTGTAATTTCTTCAGCCGAGATTTAAATGTATTGTATGTTGGCGAATCTCTGATGTGCATAGGCAACGAATTTCAGAGATTCGCTCCGGAATAAATGAGCGATGATTTGAATATTGTTAAATTGGGTTTCGGTAGATAAAGATTGTTATTTGTTGAGCCTCTAGTTAATACACTATGATGTTCCGCAACGGAGGAAAAAAGATCAGAAATATAATTTGGTGCCAATTGGTTCCGTGCTTTATATGTGATACAACAAGTTAAGAATTCATATCTTTCTCTAATTTTTTGCCATCCCAGGTTCCTGATAATGTTTATACTCGATTCATCCCAGTTAAAGTTTTGGGTTACAATGCGGGCAGCTCGTTTTTGCAGCTTTTGTAAATGGTTCAAATGTTTTTCAGAAGTCGATCCCCAGACACTAAGACAATAATCTATACAAGATTGGAATATAGCATAGTGAATACAGTTGAAATTGTTGTATGGTAAAATTTTTCCGAGTTTTCGTAATATATACAGCCTCGACGATAATCGGCTGGATAGCTCATTGATATGGTCGGTCCATTTCAATTCACTATCAATTACAACTCCGAGATATTTTGCACTACGTACATGAGGGATTTTCACACCATCAATATCAATATTTAATGAGTACCGAGAAGTGTTTCTTCCAGATATTAACATTACATGACACTTATCAATATTAACTGAAAGTTTGTTAATTCTAAACCATTTCACAGATTCATCAACACTTTTTTGTAATAATGTCTCAACTTCGGCAATGGACGTGCCATTTACATGCACCATATTATCATCAGCAAATATATTACATGTTGCATTTGAGAGACATGAAGGTAAGTCATTAATAAATAATAGAAATAATAAAGGTCCGAGGACAGATCCTTGTGGTTCTCCAGTTTTTATTAGCTTAGGGGATGATAATTGACCATTTATGTTTACTATTTGTGATCTGTCAGAAAGGTTATTAGAAAACCATAGTAATTCTGTTTCAGTCAATCCATATTTACCGAGTTTATATAGCAGCAATGATCTATTGTATCAAAACATTTTGCTATGTCAAAGAGACAAACACCAGTGAGTTCACCGTGGTTAATATTATCTAAAAATGAGTCTATAACATGATGCAGTGATGTTTGGGTGGAATGATGCTTCATAAATGCCGATTGACTTTGTGTAATAAACGCATGGGCTAGTAAATATTCCCGAAACTGCACATCAACCATTTTTTCAAAACATTTAGGGATATGTCCGATGACTGAGATGGGGCGATAATTATTTGGGTCGGTATTCGAGCCCTTTTTTTTAAGATAGGGGTAACTCGTGCTTTTTTCCAGTCATCTGGTATCTGCCCTGTGTTAAGTGACATATTGAATAAAACTGACTACTGCAAATAACATCACTTGAAAGATTTAATAGAAGTGAATCAAATCCTAATACATCAATGTTATTGCTAGAAGGCAAAATTTGTAGCATTTTTAAAGTGTCTTCTTCCATTATTGAGTTAAATTTGAACTGGTAGATACTGGTGTTATTTTTCCAAGTTGGGTTCTGGCTATCTGTAAATTTTTTAGCTAATTTTGAACCAACAGAAGTAAAGTGATTATTCCAGTCATCGGGTGATATGTCATATGGTGGTTTAGATTTTTTGTTTTTTCCATGAGACTCATTCACAGCTTTCCATATATTTTGAAGTTTATTATCTGGACTTATTTTCTTTTTGTAATAATCTTGCTGAGATTTTCGTATATTAGAGACAACCTCATTGCGTAGATGCTTAAATTCAGCCATCAAGTCTGAGTTTTTCAGTTTGATTGCTTTGCGGTGGGTATAATCACGTCTATATATTAATTCAAGTATTTTTGGTGTTAACCAGGGATTCGGTCTGTTTTTCACTCTAATTTGCTTGGTACTCACATGTCTATTCACAATAGAATTAAATTGATCAGACCATTTTACCCACGCATCTTGTACATTATCAGACACACTAACAATATTGTATAATTGAGATAGCATAAGTTCGTTCAGAAAAGCTCCTGTGTCCATTTTATCATAACTTTTCTTGTGTAATATTTTACCCGGTGTGGTATCTTTTTTAAAACCTGAAATTGTAAATACAAGGTAATGATCACTGACTGTGTATTTCATAACACCGGAATGTACATCAGTATTCGGCATTGTTGTGTATATATGATCAATAATGGATGAAGTATTCAATGTTACACGAGTAGGTTTTAATATTGATTGCCTACAATTCAACAACATCTCAATATAATGAGCTTGATTATTATACTTCTTTTCATCCAAGTCATAATTTATATTAAGGTCACCTACTATAACAATTTCCTTATTTTTCTTCACGACATTCTCAAAATTATTTAACATTGCCTTATGGTTTATAACAAATAGAGCAGACCTAGTATTAGGAGGGTCCATAAGAGATATATAGATCTCCTCCACGAACAGGACTGGGTATGTGTAGCTGACAAAGAAAATAAGGTGAAAGCAAGCACTGGCGGCGGAATAAAAACCTAATCCCTGAATGATGTGTGTGTAGAAGGTAGTTATTGCCGACCGGCACGGATTGGATCGGTTTGGCAGCCCGGCGAACACACTCTCCCGCCTTCTGTTGTCTGGGGTAAGTCAACACCAGAAATCATACTGCTCAAAATACCAAATGTAGACGATTATTAACAGGCAGATCAAGGGTTTTCATGCCCACTAACCATCCGTTTCCACAAAGGACCGAGCGTATAGCGTGTTTAATGGGGGTATATCAGAAGAAAACATACCCAAATTATATGTTATTGTTAGATTGTAGTAGGATTACACACATTGAGTTATCCATTAATACCATGATTGTGGTACAAGACTATGAGCTGTTTACATATTTAACCCTTTCAGCGCAGAGATCGACTTTATACGTCAGAATATGATGTCCATAGACGTCAGATTCTGACGTCTAAAGACGACCCCCGCACTGAATTACGAACCTTCACACAGATTAAAAAAAAATTAAATGGCCGTAGACGGAAAGAGCTGAGACATAAAATTTATGACGATATCATATTTAGAAAAAAACTTTGGTCTCCATGGTTTATATGAAAATATTTCAGCGTTGTGAGGTTCTACTAAATCAGACGACCTTAACCCTTTCACCACTGAAGCCTGTTTTTATGTGCTGAATGCCATAAAAGCACATAAAAACAGGCTTCAGTGGTGAAAGGGTTAAAGGATATTTCAGGTAGGCATTAAACTGAACTTTTGAGTTGTGTTACAGGGAAATCACCATACACAACTTACCCTCACCCATACATAGACACAAATATAACGCTCAAACTAATCCCACCAGACACTAGACGTCGAATCAATGCTGGTTTAACGTTGGTCCAGCGTCGTAGACGATGGACCAACATTAAACCAACATTGATTCGACGTCTTGTGTCTGTTGTGATAGGGGCCTACTTATTTGAACTACCACGGTACCCAAATCAAATCTGATTTGCTTAATATCAATATTTCATCAAGTATGTCGCCAAAACGCCTATTGAGAATCAAGCAGTGATAATTATGTCGTTCTTCTCTCATAGATTCAATAATTTAGGCGAGGTCAAGATGGTTTGGCGTTCTGTCAACAGACACGCACGACCAAGGTGTGAACACGACGCAAAACGATGGCACAAACTCGGCTGATTGCTTTGGAAACACACCGGCAGTGCGCATGTGGAACAGCGCCATCTGGCGTTGCGTGGAGGTAACACAGCGGAGAATTAACAAGACGCTGATTTAATGCTGCGCCAACGTCGTACGACATTGGCCCAACATTGAATAAACTCTGTGGTCAGTGCGGTGGTTTTTCGGTTTTCACGCATTTGAAGATAATCAAACAACTAAGTGCGTGAGCGACTTATAAATATCCTCTCCAGTGAGCTTTGGGGCGGGCCAATCGCCGTACAAGCCATCAGAAAACCACCAGCCTGGAAGGGAGTCTAGGAATGTAGAGGAGAAAGAAAATACGGATTTCGTGAGGAAAATATGAATTGCGTGGCGAGTTTTTCTGGGTTTTTTTGACGATTATTTCGCATTGCCTGTGTGCATGTCACAGGACGTAGCCATGATGTCGCCGCCTAGCGTAGTTTTTTTCTGGAGCTTTTGGTGAATTGGAAGCAGTTTCGTGAGATAAATATAACCCATAGGCAAGTATCTCACCAAACAGGCAATCAGTTGGCTAATGTTTGGCAAAAAACCCCTGGTTTGGCTGTATGTGTAAGGTGCATTGCTCCAAGATGGTTCGACAAACATTTGGCTAGCGTGACGATCAATCGGCGAATTGGGGACTACCGGGCAACTGTTTTGTGAACAAATGGCGAATGTGGCGAACAGTGACGGGCAGTTAACGAACATTTGGCGAACCCGGCGAATAGTTTTCCACAATTTGATGAATATTTTGGGGAAAACAGCAACTGTTTTGGGATTCTGGGTAAAAATGTCAGGTCGCCAAATTATCGCAGGAATTTTAAACATTCCCAAAACCCGAGGAGAACGGACAACGTTTGGCGAAAGAGGATAACGTTCGGTGAAAACTTTGAGAATGTTTGGGGAAGATTTTGGAAATCTCACAAATTTAACATTCGCCAATCTCGCCAAATAGTCGCCAGCCTGGTGAAATCTACGCTTTATATGCATGCTTATTACAGATTTTTTGAAAAAGATAATCGCATTTCTTTTTCCATTTCGCCAAAATCAATTAAAATTTCCCAATCGGTTTCTCGCGAGTAGGAGAACCATCTACCATGGAAAATGCCAATTATCGTGAATATTAACCCTTACATCGCGGGGATCGATTTTAGACGTCACAATCTGACGTCTGCAGACGTCAGATTGTGACGTCTAAAATCGATCCCCGAAATGTAAGAGTAAAAATATTCATAATGACCGTAGATCCATAACAGGTATTCAAATGAGCCGGAAACAGCTGACTTAGACATTTATGATAATTTCAAATTGAAAAAAACCCTTAAAAATAACGTAGGCCTATTTTATTTGTAGATATTTATCCTGAACAAGTAATAATATAACGCACTTTCGCACCTTGGTGAAATTTCGTAGCCTATGTCTCACTCAAAATTAATGAGTAACAGAAAAGACAATTAATAGGCTCAAACGTATCCTTTTCTAAAATAGTAATACTGCTATCATAACCATTACCATTACTCGCTTGTTTTGTGGCAGTCTGGTGTGTCTAACGTGCATATTCTGTTAAAATAAACGGTTATGAATTTATTGTCTAATCCCATTAAGAACTTTTTATTTTTAGCGTAGAAATTAATTTCCCAATGCGCAAACATGTCATGAGATTTGTGTGCGTTCCTGCGACTAACACAGATGGGATATGATTGGGTATGACTAATCATTTGTGAAATCCAGGTCTAACGCTGGCCCAATGTTGAGCCAATAGCATACGTTGGGCCATATCGGTATGTGTTGTGCCATCCAATTAAAATTTTAAAGACCAAAATTATTTTTTTCAACGACACATTTCTAATGCAATTAATAAATCTGAATAGATGTTAATCAAGTTGATGTTGAAACAACATTGAACCATCATTGAGTCACATGTCTCCACATTCACGCTTGACGATAATTAGATGAGGGGTTTTACAAGTTGGAAGGCTGGAACAGTTTTCTTTGTTAAATCATGCGTAAAATGTCATCCAGTGAAAATGGTCATATCTCACACTATTTAATAACGTGTCATGATGGTTTTACTTTTTCATCGGCAGTTAGGAGCAGAAATAAATCTTGCGTCTTTTTCATCTGAACGACCATATTTATGAGCAGATCCATAAAAAGATAGAAAACCTAGACACATCATTTTCCAAGCCATAAAAACCGACGGCCATAAAGAGAAATTATTAGCAGCCGTTGCTAAAATAGGGTGATCAATAAACATTGACGCATAGTGATTTTATATAATAGTTATTGTAATAGATTATTAAATTACACATGTACTTGACCAATAATACTATAAAAAATGGAGTAGCTGAACGAATATTTGTTTATGATACTAAATTCACAAAAAATCATTGCTTGTGACATGTGAAAGTTCTTTCGAGTTTAAAATATAACAAATCTTTAGGAATCAGGAAATAAGAACCAGCATAACCATTTTCAGTAACAGTTGTGTTCAATTAACCCTTACAACGCTGAATTATATTTGTTTAAACCATGGAGAACAAAGGGTTTTTTTCAATTTCCGCTTCATTTAAATACCTATGTTATGGGTCTACGGTCATTAAACATGTTTTGATTCTTTCTGGGCGGGGATATTGAGATATTACGATCGCGTCGCCGGACATGCCACATCGCAACGACCGTCCACGACGGCTAAGATGGGCCACAACTAAGACCAACCTCCTTGCTAAGACTGAACATTTTCAGTCTCGACGACAGCTTCCGACGCGACGGAAATCGACGAAATCGTAGTCGTTGTAGTGGCTACACAGCACCGATTGTTTAAGATTATCGTCGCGTCTTAACCCTTTCAAGCCTGAATTTACCTTAGTCATCTTCATCCACTACAAGCCGAGAATTGCTGCCGCAATTCTCGACTTGTAGTGAATGAAGATGATTGATGTGGTTTAAAAATTAAAGAAAATTACCACGTATTTGTAAACCAGTTTCATGGAAATTGTCGTTCTAAAACCCTTAGTTGTAGGAAAATTAAGTATGTTTTCGGGGATGTAAAATGATGCTTTAATGCATCGTGGGGGCTTAAAGGGCTAAGTAATCAGGAACAGTCCTTGTGGTGTGTGGGAGCCTCAGGTCAATGTAGTTTGATAAAATACTACATTATGTTGATGACAATACGACTAAATTAGAAATATTTACCATGCAGTAGCGTTATTGATATATATTTTCATACCAAACTCGTAGATCTTCTGTGGCAATAGAATATATCACGAAAAGAATACTGGTTCGTCATTACGGTCCATATTATGACAAATCTATGAACAAAACATCGCGCTTGGTACGTCGAGATGCGCCATGGGGAAGTAACAATTATGAAGAAAGTGGCGAGAGAAAACATCTCACAATCTTCATAAAGACTTGGGACGGGACTGTAAAATATTAATATCACTTTGCAGTTGATGAGACTGGCAATCTAGATGAGGGTATGTTTATTCCAGTCTACCAGAAGGACTGAGTAGCACTGTAGCTGAGTGATATGATGAATCGAGGATGCTTTTCTACATTTGCCTATTTGATGATCGTAATGTAATACACATTACATGTAATATACATGTGGGCGGACGCTTCCAAACTGCCTTAACATTTCGGAAGAAAAATATTGACTAAAATTAATAAAGTGTGCAAATACAGAGCTTTGATAAAGCACCAACACTTATTGAAATAGGGCTTATATAACAGTCCAGGATTCAAACGTTTGGGTCATTGTATTAGTTCAAAGAAATAGAGAATCCAAGAGCTCAATGTAGAAGAGAAAGGAGATAAGATCATGAATGTCTGAGGCCATGATTTCTAGCTGAGCTTATGTTGGGTTGTTCTACTTATTTTGGATGATTTGTTATACTGACTCTTATTTCAACTTAAGGTCTACTGAATTATGCATATCAATATTCTTTCACATTTAGTCTGCTTTGCCACAATAGAGACAAGGTACTGGTGGTTTTCTCTGCTATAGTTTTAAATTCTAATTAACGTAAGCCTCTGGGCAGCTGCGTGCATTCTTCTCAATTAGTATATGTTGCTTTGCGCGTCAATAATGCAGATACCACAATAAAGTAGTATTTGTCCCGTTAACTAGATTTAAGTTGTACCAGCTATTGATGTATTCAGTTTTCAAGATTAAATAAGTAAAATTCTTAGATTGCTGAAATGTGTGTTCAAACTAAGATGAAAAAGCCACTGTCAATACTGTAAATCTATATGGGAATATTATTATGAACCACATAGGTGTGCTAACCATTTGCAGCTCACAGCCAAAACAAAAACATAAAACGATGTTGCTGTGAGGTGAGCTGCGTGAATGAGGTATATTAAACTTAAATATTACTAATATATTTTCAGTCATACTTCTAGATTGTTTACGTACCACGAATGGATGAGCGAATAAATCAACGAATGAATAAATGGGGCTTTAGATATTTTTTATGAACATACAGAATAAACTGGGCCAAAGGAATCATGGTTAGTGAGACAAATGACACGTCACTGACCTCTAGACACAAACTTCAGCCAACGTTGACACCTTTTACTAGTGAAGAAACTGTTTCTTGTTTCTTTGACTCTTCAATACCTAAAAGCGACTCAGTATGATGACATCAATTTTCGTTTTTAATTTTGTAATGAAGTAGTGTATCCCACAGATCATGATTTTTTCAGAATTTTTAAATTTTTAAAGATATTTTTTATCAACATTTATAAGAATCCAGAATTACCCCAAAGATACAATGTATTGACCAAAAGGATAGTTCAATACTAGCACAGTATTGGGCCACAAGTTGATGCCGTCGACCCAGCGTTAAGCAGACCATCAGTGCTGTGGGGGAAGCCCCCGATCACCACGTTCCCAGACCAATTAAAGGCGGCAGCTATTGATGCAACCAGGTTATTACTTTAATCATGCCGTCTGAGATGGTTGGTATTTGAGGCAGTTGTGTTCACATGACAATATGCGTCTTGGAAATAAAATAAGTTTCGTCGTTTTCAGTGCTTCTAAATTGTTTTTTTTTTAATGTTTTTTGTATTTTATTCAGTATCAGTAAGCTATGTAGCTTCATATGAAGTAAATTTTCAAAAATACAAAACTGAAAATTGTCATTCCAAAGAGTTCCTTTAAATACCTACCAATAGGTGAATGTCGTAAGCTGGTGAAACTACATGCTTGTGTTCCCTATCGGAATAACCACGGAGATAAGAACCACGGAGTAAGATTGTATTATTTATGACGGCTATTCAGATGCTTTTATCGACCTATTTATAGGGAGGTTTGGTAGACGTTTAGCATTTTGATGAGCAGCAGGAAACCGTACATAAAACTGCCAGCAAGCATAAATATCTGGTACCCCCTGCCATTGCAATCAGAGCTCGGTATGGCCTGACCATACCCAACAGCACGATGGACAGCGATGTCGTCAACGCCGCATGTCAAGATGTCGCCGAAGGGCCAGTCCTGACCGAACCGGAAACTGGTCCCACGCTGCGACGTTGCACCAGCGTGGGACCACTTTCTAGATAACGTCATGCAGCGCTGAAGATTGAGAATACCCGTAAAGCGATGGGGGATGTTGCCCTTTAGCAGATGGTCTTTGGCAAACATGCCTGCATGATCGGAGATGGGCAGACATAGAGAATGATACCAATGATCAGAAAGGTCATCTGATGGTCAGGGCATATTTTATTATACCTCATGCAATGGGATTAATTGACACTAACGGTTGATCTGCTGCAATAAATATGGTACTTTGGTGTAAATATGATGGAAAAGTCATCAGCTTAGATGAAAATGTGCGTGTCCTTTTTATCGCCGCGGCCTGGATGCGACAGAAAATTCTACCTGGAGGTTGGGGTTTAAGATGTGCCGGCAGCTCAAATTTGTCATGCATATCGTATATACATGTCTATACGGGTGATTTTTTTTTATTTCGTGTTTAAACAAAATATTTTGAGGATAAAATTAACCTGAATTGTGACTTTTCAAGTAACAATAATATTTGGGCTAGATTTTATGAGTTCTCGTGGCAGCCATTTTGAATTTTGTTAGGTTATTTTTATTATGACAGATTGATTGGAATTTCGCGTATGAGTTTTTTGGCAGCCATTCATTTTTTAGACTTCGGACTTCAGTCTTTAAATTTCATAAGTCCCCACCGAGCTTTTGCACTGTTAAATAGATATATATTTGTTTGTCAAAAGGAATCACATTCAGAGTGCCCAGTACACACATTGACTTGTATCTCTGTTGATTTAAGGTTGTATCACTATCCGCGACGCCTGCCCAACATCAAAACAACATTGATTCAACGTTTTGTGTTGGAATAGAATTGCAACTGTTATTTTAATTGGAGCATTTCAAAGGTTTCAACTGTCCATACCAAATACACAATATTTGTTTTATACTGTGCCACTGTCTGCGACGCTGGCCCGGAATTGAAACATCGGACAACTGTATTTTTATTATGAAATCTAGAGACTATAGGGTGGAGTCATTCTGCCCATAGGGGAGCTCTGTTCACCCTCCTGGCAATGAGGGCGGGGGCCCTAGGGTAGTGGTTAGCACCGGTCTCGGCGGTTTGAAAAAAACAAAATGTTTCTTCCCCATCCACGTGTGAAAGTCAGTATTGTGGGGAGCCTCCGTGACCGAGAGGTAGCGTGCTCGGCCTCAGACCGCCAGGGCTCGAATTTCGCATCCTGTGTCTGGAGGACAGTGTCATCTCAATCATCTCACCATCCTCAGGAGGTTCTCCTGGCCCAGTTTAGCCTATATGTGCACAAAGGTGGCCTGAAGCCCGATTCATTTCATTTTTTTCCTGGCAATGAATGGAGAATCACCCGCCATGTACACCACGGTACCTAGTATAGGCCTACGTGCAAAGTCAAAAGGTAGTATCTGCTCACTCTACAAGTAAGCAGAAACTGCCTCTTGCCTTTCAAGAGTAGACGGATCCAGATAAATCCGGACTACTCTGGGAATGTTGTGTCAAAATTTCAAGTTGATTAGATAAAAACTCAGGGAGAAATAGCGTCTTACAAAAACGTGCCAAGAATAATAAGATTATAGTTCCGTTGTAAAATCAATATATTTGGGCATGGCCCATATATAATTAAAAAAAAAAAATTCATTTAAGTACGACATAACATTTAACATGTTTGATGATGATCATGGCAATTTACATTCTGGTATATATACGGCTATTCTGCTCTGCAAAGCCAAAAGGCAGGAAGTATCTGCATTAAGGTGACACTGTCATTGGCTTTGCACGGCCATATACCACCCTACAAGCCCAGCAAACACGGCACATCAACCCAATGTTTGACCAATGTTGGGCCAACGTCGTAGACGGTGGGCCAACATTGGTCAAACATTGGGTTGATGTGTCGTGTTTGCTGGGGTACGTCTAATTATATAGTGGATAGCGAAGTATATTACCAAGGTTATTATGTAACAGCTAAATAGTTATAATGGCAACTATTTATGAAGCGGTCATAATTACATTCTACATATTGTAGCGCGACACACCCACGAAAGATAAATCGAGTCCTAATTAAATAGTAGTAAAGGTTGTTCTATCATCACCAACGTGCGGGCTATGCGGTCTTAAATATTGTATGCCTATAGCTGGTATTTATTTCAGATTTTTTTTGCGGCTGTTGGATCTATGATGACTACTAGCACAAAGACTTAGTCAGTAAATTTAGTTTAATGGTGTGTCGACGTATGCATTGTTGGCCAGCATTGAATGTACGTTGGACATAGAAAATTTGATTTATGTTTTCTGTGCACATGTATTGATGAAAGAATACCACTAAGGTATAACGTGAATTTATTTTAATAATTCGGTCGATCAGACAACTATCATCAGTGTGAAGATGTTTGTAAACCGCCTTATTGATTACACCAGTCCTAAGGGCTTGGTCGGTATAGAATTAATCATAAAACAAGTGTCGTATTTGTGCACAAGTTCTATCTGATCTAAGGAAGAAAGAAGTAATATGCCGACTTTGAAGTCTTTTAGTTTTATGTCCGAAATGTTATCAAGAGAAAAAGTTTTAAAATCCTGAAGACCAGTATAATAACCATTGACACTTCATATTTACACTTACTTTAAAACTTTAAGGGCGAAGACTGTCTTTAGACGTCCGATTCTGACGTCTAAAGACAGTCCCCGCACCGAAAGAATTAATGAATGGCCGTAACCCCACTGTGATTTGAATCCTATGACGTTTCGACTTGCTTCGGATCACATACTGGTGTCCTGGCGGCAAAGTCAAGGAGGCCATCCACATACGCCCTACTATGAACAGGGACCATGGCTACCAGCTACCACCGATCTACGACAAGATCATTCCTCCGATGTCTGAGCCATTTCACCGCCAGGACACCAGTATGTGATCAAGGCTTGCCGAAGCAAGTCGAAACGTCATAAGTTTCAAACACTTGTTCCAAAGTTAGTACAATTTACAACTATCTTATAATATTTATATATATACATTCCATAAAGCCTCACCACTACAGGTGGGCACAAGCCAGATATTCGTACTCAAGGCCACGTAACTCCGTTAAACTTCAGAATCATTATTAGTATTAAAATTCATCATTTCACTTGTTCATGTATACAAATTACACCAATATTTACAATGTTATCAGTCTTGCCAGATGTGATCACAAAGCCAGGCCCAATTGACCCAAATTTTAGGCACTTGATTTGACGACGTAGCCATCTCAACCAATCAGGTGGCATATTCTCGTACGAGTTACGATATATCGTAGGCTTCGGATCGGTCGAGATGGCCATCTCGACCGATCCTAAGCCTACGATATATCGTAACTCCGATACACAAGACCTTTGACACGCCTGAATGCCTCACCTAAATATTATGGTTTCGATGTATTCCTGTTTTTGAAAAGCAAATTTCAAACGAAAGAGAATGTTAGCTTATCATAAGGCCATCGTTCTTGGTAGGTAACATTGACCTCGAGCTTTTTAATGTACATGTGTCAAAACTTCCAGGTAACTGTTGGGATAAATGAGGTACACGTAAGCATGGTAATCGCATATTTGAAATTTAAGGCTATTAAAATGTTATCGAATGCGCTTCATATATTACCATTGGCTGCAGTTCTGATCGTTCAAGACTCAATGATGATAATTATTATGTTTATATTGACATAAGCAAGCCACTTGGACCTACAATACAGCAAAAATACTATTTAGTAGAAGTCTGGCCAAACACGTGTCCCTTTTTCCCGTAGTTCAATGTAGCTTTGATTTCCTCTATGTAAGCTTGCTAAAGTACATAAAAGCCATTTGTCAATGATGTTATCCTGGTGCGAATGTACAGACGCCATGTATAAGTGGATGCCTAAATAAAGCTGGGCCAACGCTGTATATCTGCTGTGTGGGCGGGAGTTTAGCTCGCTTACTAGAATGTTCGTACACGTTATCACTGGTTATGTGATCACAAAAAATAGACGAGATGATAACAGCCGTGCAAAGCCAAAAGCCTCTTGGCTTTGCAATGCAGAACTGTGAGGTTATACATGTATCTATCATGTCTATAGATTGCCGGTAAGCTCGAGTATATAAGCTACAGTTTTCAGAGTGCGTGTAACACCATCTACACACTGTAAGTACAATAATTTTGTTAATGATTTAAGTGATAATATCATTACTAACCCTAAGCGATTTTGGACATTTTTTAAGAGAAAAACTAAAGCAGTCATTTCCAGAAACTATTGTTCATGGATCACAAGAATGCAGTAGTCCACGAAAAAAAGCTAATTTATTCAACCAGTATTTCAAATCTAATTTCGCTGATGATGATTCTACTACTAATCCACATAGTTATAACGTTCCAGACACAAATCATAATTTTAAAAAACGATTTATCACTTCTCGAATTTTCACAAGAAGGTATTGCTAAAATAATGTTACATGAACTAAATGTTAATAAGGTGTGTGGGCCTGATAGCCTGTCGTCCCACGTGCTTAAGGAATGTGCAATTGAGCTGGCATCATCACTGGCACATCTCTTTACGAGAAGCTTTCAATCTGGCTGTATACCTGTTCAATGGAAGCAAGGGAGCGTGGTGCCTGCTCACAAAAAAGGTGACACGTCTCAGGTATCCAATTGTAGACCAATATCTTTACTATGTATTTTGTCAAAAGTGATGGAAAAGTACATTTATAATCATTTTATTGATACTGTTAAGCCATTAATACATCCGTTGCAGCATGGATTCATGAATGGAAAATCATGTACATGCACCCAACTTTTAGAAGTGTATGATAATGTTGGTAAATGTTTGGATGGGGGCAAGCAAATGAGCATGATATTTTTGGATTTTTCTAAGGCTTTTGCTTCTGTCAATCATACCATGCTGTTACATAAGTTGGAAAAGATAGGTTTTAGTGGGAAATTATTTAATTGGTTACGCGAATATTTACACAATCGAAGCCAACGTGTTGTATTAAATGGATGTACATCTGAATGGGTCCCTGTGACATCTGGTGTGCCACAGGGATCCATTCTGGGTCCCCTGTTATTCTTATTTTTTATTAATGATATGTCTGATAGTACAAAAAACTCAATATTAGCCATGTTTACAGATGATACTAAATGTTTTCGACGAATTGTCAACATTGACGACTGTATAGCTCTACAGAAGGATTTAGGCGAACTTTATCTGTGGTCCAATTATTGGAAGCTCAATTTTATTTCGTCGAAATGTAAGGTTATTTCATTTACTAGGAATCATAATCCTATAAAGTTTAACTATACGAAAATGTTCCCTCTTTTTGTGACCTGGGTGTTACTGTTGATTGTTTCTTAACACATCCTGTACACATACATAATATTATTATTAAATGTAATAAAGTAAATTGCATGA
Organism: Flabesymbios commensalis; assembly: GCA_964017125.1. Taxonomy (NCBI): domain Eukaryota; kingdom Metazoa; phylum Annelida; class Polychaeta; order Terebellida; family Flabelligeridae; genus Flabesymbios; species Flabesymbios commensalis. Next base: position 31,868,329 of record OZ024912.1, read on the forward strand.
TTAGGAGAGCAGTAGGTTACAAGGCACCTGCATCAGTAACTTTAAATCTGTATAAAGCTTTAAAAAGATCCATTGCTGAATACTCTTCTCCATTCTGGTCCCCTTTTTATAAATCGCACATTGAATCGGTTGAGAGAATTCAGAGAAAGTTTACACGTTATGCTATACATTATCCTTTATTAAATTACAAAGAACGCTGTGAAATTATTAACCTTTTACCACTTTCGTTTCGAAGAGAAATGGCTGATATTAAATTGCTTTACAAGTCCATGTATAAGACCAATTTTTCAAATAATGTTTCTGGACTAGTCAAAACTTATATACCAAACCCACGTCTTCGCTCAAGCCGTAAAGGTCTGCTTTTGCAACCTCAGCAGCTGAGAACAGAGACGTATAAGAGATTTCACACCAATAGAATTGTTACATTATGGAACCAGTTACCACCAACATTGCGAGTGGATCAGTCATTTAGTGTTTTTGTTAATGAGCTAGAAGTTTTCTATTTAAAGAAGTTCAAGGACACTTTTATGTGCAATAATGTCTGTTGATGGACAAGCACTTGCCGCTGTCAGACGTGTGCGTGTTTTTAATTTATGTTTATGATTTTCACTTTACTTATTACTGACATACGTTTGTATCCAATTTACTTTTAATATCCTAATTTAATCTATCGCATACTTCTTTACATACGTTTATCATCATACCTTTAAGCTACTTTTATCTAGCATACTTGTTAAAGAACAGTAGTTGTGTATATCACACACTTCTATACATAATGTTTATTACCATATTTTATACTAGTTTATATAATATACTTTTTAAACATAGATGTATCTATTTGTAAGGATGTCGGACGCATTGGGTGCTGGTCACCTGTAGTGACATCCCTTGCATATATTTTTACAGTATATATGTCATGTACTATTATTTTGTAAGTGATATGTATTGTATGCATCAAGCAAAATAAATAAACAAATAAAAAATTAAAAATATTAGTCAATATTATCATTAAGGTGGGAAAAATTGAAGACGGAGACCAAAATTGCCAGGAATGCACAAAATTATACAATAGCGTGTGTTTGGAGGTCATTATGTTTATTTGAGAACCGACTTGTGAGAGTTGATCACGACCAGGGTGATTTGAAAACCGAGACGAAGGCGAGGTTTTCAAATCACCCTGGGAGTGATCAACTCTCACAAGAAGGTTCTCAAATTAACATAATTGCCGACAAAACACACGCTATTACTATTATTACCGCCATGCACAATGTCCATGTAGACCTAAGCCTATAGTTAAAAATAGGACCATCTGGATGGCGCTACTGAACTCCATCCCCTTTATGATGTTGATTCTGCGACTGTAGCCTTACCATATAATATGAGGTGATGCAGTTAATGACGATGAAAAGAACTTTGCCGTAGTCGTGGGCCTAGCCTATGTTAGTCATCGAGCGCTAGTTTAGCCTACCTGCAGGTCACGCATGTGTACACGTAGTGTAAAGTTGTACGCGCTGCTAGAGCTAAGTGGCCTGATCTGGAGCTAGTAGTAGGCTTCGCCTCGGCGGCCCACGTGACACCCGTTTGATACCTGCCTTTAGACCTGAGGTTTCAAATGTAATTTGAAACCTCTGATTTTCATTTGATACCCCTGGTACGTTATTAGCACATGGCTAAATTAGTGTTATGAGAGCACTACAACCCAGGATGTGGTAATAATACCCCTTTCAAGCTGTTAAGAATGTTTCCCAAGTTTCCCAGGGGTGGAAGATACCTAATTTGTATATTTTCAAGATGACAGCCACCGAAAAGGCCAAAACCATAACGTTTGAACCAAACGGTTAAGAAACATGTCCAATATTATCTACTTACTCTAATTTTGGGGTGTGGAATTCATTTATTGGCTCTCTTGATAAGTTTGAAGCTGATTAGATGCCTAAATGGGCCACTTAAAAAAAACAACTAGACAACACAGCATTTGGAGTCAAATGTTGATGAGATTCAATGAACGGTTGACTTTTAAAATATTTAAGAACATGTTCAGTTTTCAATGCTAACCAGGTCAGTGATGTAGTTGCTCTTCCTTTCATAAATCTTGATCCCACCAATCTCAGTACGCAGCCCATTGTAACTATTCCTTTTGAGACAACATATGTACGAGACAGTATTGATGAACCGGCACTAAATCAAATTTGGTCTAAAATGACAACTGAAGAGAAAGGGGTTAGTGATGCAATACAGAAACCTGAAGTACAACTCACGAATGTCTTGAATCAGCAGTACCAGATAACCAGATGCCAGAGTAGGACTGCCAAGCTGTGGGTACAACATGTTGAACAAGTATCATTAATGCAGCAGTTTGTACGTGCTGAGCGCAGTGGTTACTTTGCTCTTCATCTACATGTCATTGCTCAAATGCAACCATACTTCCATGCTACAGGGCGACTCCAGTACGCAAAGTCATCTAAAATATATCTGCAAACTATTGAAGATCTAGAAGAAAATATGCCACTTGAAAACTTCACGAAATTTTCTGAGAATTCATACTTTACATTCCGCTGCACAATAATATTAAGTTTTGTCCCGGAGTTTCGGTCTGGTCAGACATGACAATCCAGCAAGTTTTGATGAGAGCGATGATAACAACTGCAGGACTTACAAGAGGTTGGCAAATCAGTAATTGTACTCTCGGACAGTGGATACGAGCTGTACCACTGTGTATACCCATGTGTGAAGCTGGAAGAATTAGCTGGTACTCATTATGAGACATCAGACCAACACTCACTGCACAAAGATCATGCCGAGCTGAGGGAGGCTAGAGTCACTCAAGATGATACTGATCGGAAGCAACTGTATGGATAGCTCAGATCCCATAATCCATTAGAGTATACTGAAACGCTGGTATACACATTAACCGGAGTTGAGGCAGATAGCAGTATAATGTTAGAGTGTGACAATGCTGTCTCGAGGTCACAACAGCCTAAAAATTAAAAAACAGTTCCCAAACTGCTTTGTCATTGTTGTCTTTGCTGGATACGGTTCTCAGAAGCTCAGTACCAGTTAATAGAACAGTCCAGGAGAGCCAGTAAAGTTACGTACGTCTCATACGTAGCTATATCACCATTGAATAACACTTCTACCACTATAGAGGAGGTTGGAATGGACGTCAAAGTTCACGCTGGTTTGATAAGAGTTGAATGCAGTTGGAATTATAACCCACCAAGCTGCGGCTGATGCTAATAATCTAATCATTAGCATAGCACTTGAGTACAGTCATGTCAATCCTGGTGTTATTATTTGTCTGAAAGGATGTAGATGGTATGATATATTTTGATAAAATACCACCTGGAGACCAAATCACACTAATTCGTCCTAAACCTGGTGGATTAGAGCCAAAGTGTAAATATTGGCAAGCTGCAAGCTTCTTTGGGCGTGGTAAAGGATCTCATTCTTTTTGCTCATGCATTAACTGGGACGGACAGACACAACATCTGCAGCATATCGTCGAGGTAATACCCCAGTCACACATACACGACGCACAGCCCACGCCTTGAGTGACAAAAATTAGAGCAGTGCGTCGTTGTGCGTCCATGAATTTTGTCAGGATATGAGAAGAGCCAGCGAGTTTAAGACGATTACACAGCGTGTTATAAATGAATCAGGTGTATAAATCAGCGAATACACAGCGTTTCGCCACCGCGTTGCGTGTTAGCAGGACGACAAAGTTGGCGAATACATCGCGCATCGTCAATGCGCGGGGGACGAATAAGTTAGAAAACATTTAGAACGCCCCATATACGTTATATGTTCGCTGGACATGCGTCAGGAACACGTTAGCTGGGCGCTATATGCGCGCTCAGTGCCGGCATTTTTGAGTTTTCTTCTAACCCCAAGGCTCTGTCACACATGGTCGACGCACGACCCATGCACTGAAAATTGATTATTTTTTGCTATGGCGTCTGTCGTGCGTCGGTCGTGCGTCAACACTCGTTACTGGTTCGTGGAGCGCGCTGCACTAACGCCACGCATATTTTTGTGCGCCCTCTAATCGTCAAAGGAAGCTGGGTATTATGTTTAAAATATTGAACGCATTTGAACGCATAAATGTACACGACAGAAGACCGCCAACAACGTCATATCAACGCTAAATACGTTTGCTTTGTATCACATGGCTTCCCGTTGAGGTCGCCGGGCAGTCGCGGACAACGCGCCTGCTCTGTGCTGCATGAGCGTTCGAAGTAGGCGCTGGGAACACGCCGTTAGCTCACCCAGCGCTCGAGCAACAGGCTGTGACTATGTTATTTCTGCAGCCTAACCCTTAGAGTTCTGAAAAACGACATTTTCTTTTAATTATTGGAGGTGTTTTTTCGCACGATACACGGCTTTAAGTGCAAAATTTGTTTTTAATTTGTCGAAATTAAGTCCAAATATATAATTTTATTATAAATTTAGGACACATTTTTTCTTATAAAAATGGTTACATATGTACAAAACAAAAGTTACTATTATCGTCGACATTAGCATTATAGGGTTTAATGCGCACTGTATGCGTCTAACGCGTTAGCAAAGCGCTGTTCATACGCACTTTGCGTTGGAAACACGCTGTGCATTCGCTACCAGCTTGCGCCGTTTTTCACAATCCGGACTAAAATTGTTTTTTTTTATTTCTTTATAGGTGGACTGTGCGTCGTTTATGTGTGGCTGGGACAAGCCTCGGTCAACGAAAATACAACGAATTTAGAGCGTGTGCTGTACTTGTGCCTAACGTTAGACTGGCACTGGTCTGACGTTCTTCTGGCGTCTACATTCACACGTGGAAAAACACTCACATTTTTGAGCATGCAGAAAATGTGCGCAGAGGTTGACGCACACGAAAAATGAATGGCGTTCATCAGGCGTTTTCGTCAAATCATCAACGAATTCTGACGCACGCCCAGCGAATCACAACGCACTGACCAAAATTCTTCATTTTTTGTGCGCTGGTCGTGCGTGATGGTATGTGTGACTGGGCCTTAATGCCCTGGTACATCAACCCACACTCCGCTGCCCGGATCGGTCTGATAATCAGCGATCAGACCATCAGCGAACACTCACTTTGCTTAATAGCAATATCAAATTATTCAAAATGGAAAAAAATAGTTCCCTTTGTTTTAAAATCATATTTTTATTTCAGTAATCATGTTAATGAAGGAAACAGTATGATATCAGAGCCTTTATTGGCGTCTAGTCTATAGTGTTTTGACCGGTTTTGGTGATGGTAAAGCCTACCAAGACATACAAGTACATGTTATCTATAGCTCCATTATATGACACTGCTTTTCGTCCACAGTCGGAATACAGCGCAACTTCTCGATTGTTCTGAGAAGTGACACGAGAAGAAAAAGTGCCTGAGCAGCATGTCAGACCTCACTGACACTGACAGTGGTGTCATGTCTACACGGCGTTATGTCAGCTTTGATTTAGCATCTGTGCTTAGACAACGTATCTATTGTTTGCCCACTGGGCACATGACGTTGTTGCGACGTTGAATCAACGTGAATGACGTTGATTCAACGTAGCAACAACGTCGTGTGCTCAGTGGGTTGTTGCTCGGATGTAGGCATACAGCAAAAGCTGTGGTGCAATAATTGCCAATAATGACCTGTCATTTATGGAAGTGTTCAGTTGGAAAATATTCCAGTCACCCAAGTGTTATCTATAGTAGTCAGTCAGGCGGAGTCTATTTTTGTGATTAGGACCACAGTTAATTATAAATGACTAACCCAGGTAACAGTGAATGATATGCCAAACAAACCTGTTGGCAGCAACAAAAATCTGTTAAACTGGTTTACTTTCGTTTCCATGGTTGATTAAAACACTACTAATGCATCCATTTCATATGGCTCGGGCCTTTGTACATTAGATAGCTTCGCCATGGGGTGGAAGACTCCAGTGTGACCTTCACATTATTAATTCTCGTAGTGTCTCGGCCTTGCTCACGCCCATCACCATTATCATGTAAGATACTAGTAAGACACTTCATTATATTCGAATGAAGATTTTTGTTTTTATTAGGTGACGTTTAGTCAATATTCGGGAATAAATACAAAACATTTGTATAGAATTTATGTCACGACGGACGAAGACGTTGGGCCGACATTGTATAAATGTTGTGTGTTTACTGGGCTGTGGCGCAGCTGACGCTAGATATCAGCTTACTGTTGAGCCAGCGTCGCAGACGGTGGACCAACATTAAGCCAGTAGTTGGTCGATGTAATACTGTTACACGTGTTCCATTTGTATTCACTATATAAATGATATAGTTCATATATATTCTTATGATATTCATAATAAAATGAGGGAAATGACACAGCTCTGATCAGTTTGATGCATTGATGAATAATAATCATGATAATTATAGCGGTTAGTGAGCTAGGCTGAATAGCTAGCTGGCTAGTTAGTAGGAGAGTTCGGGCTGATTAGCCAGGTAATTATTTAGCTGGGGAGTTTGGGCTGAGACTATGGCGATTTATAATGCTTTTGTTTTTAAATTAAAGTTTAAACAAATGAAAGTTTTCAAAAATCCTTGCTAAACACAAGAAGGCAACGAACGATTTCGTTCTCTTTATATCACCATTAGGTTATTGGTAACACTTAAATTTGCGTATACATTATATTGTAAAACTATTATGTAATGTTATTTATGTCGTTGGATTTAGCACAATCTTCTGCATTTTAGTGTTTGATACCATGTCTGAAATGATTGACACATCCATTGTAATATCTCTCATTTGTGCAGATGTCTTGTTTGATAAGCACTCCATATGTCAAATCACCAGAATTATCCGCATGGTGACCACAGGGCAGCCAGAGGCAATGCCACAAAATCAACACCTAATTCACAATTAAACGCCCATTAAATCAGCAGGGATGGCGTCGGTCGCATAACGTTGTACAAAAGAAAATGTGCCGCATATAATACAGATATGAAAATGAAATGAATCGGGCTTTAGGCCACCTTTGTGCACAAATAGGCTAAACTGGGCCAGGAGTACCTCCTGAGGTTGGTGAGATAATTGAGATGACACTGTCCTCCAGACACAGGATTCGAAATTCGAGCCCTGGCGGTCTGAGGCCGAGCACGCTACCTTTCGGTCACGGAGGCTCCCCGCAATACTGACTTTTACACGTGGATGGGGGAGAAACATTTTTTGTTTCTTTCAAACCGCCGAGACCGGGAACCGAACCCCGAACTCTTGCGTGAAAGGCAGCGGTGCTAACCACTACCTATAGGGCCCCCGCCCATGTAATGTATGGATATACATACGCAACAAACTCAATTTGTCTAACAGAGCCACATGGCCTCCCAGTGCTAGCCTTTTGTTATGCAACATATTTATTTGAGTTTGCTAGCTAATGAACTTCTAAATGTCACGAGGTATTTTCATAGGTATATTCATGATCATGACGTACCATAGTAAGCATGGCGAGTATGTAAATTCACCGTTAAATGTAATAGTTTGACATGAGTATGATTGAAAGTTGGTCACTTGATTTTAGCCTAGTAATGAGTATTCTACTCCACGGTTTAGTCACATATTAAACGGTATTCAATTCACAAACACATGATCGCGCAACGATTTTTCGTAAAAAATGAAACAAAAGCGGTCAACACGATGAACTTGTATTTAATAAAAATAGATATTACATATATACATACATATCCATATTAGAATATTTCTGATCATTACAAATCTGATGTTGTTGTTTTCTGTACATCATGTACATGTAAGCTACATCAGCCTTTCTTCTCCTCTTGTTAGTCGTTCAGTGGGAAGGTTTTGTTTTTTTGTGTAGTTTTTTTTTCCATTACTACATGGCGTCTGTCTGCTTCATCACGAGGCAATCAATACCTGACTTTTTGCTGTTGGCAGTCTCAGACCAATTAAGACGTATCACGTTCTCTTAATGACAAACTAGGTATTCTTTACTTGGAAGGCGGGCTATCCTACTAACTATTGGACCAAGAGTAAGGTAGGTAACCACCTGGTAACATTATGTTACATCCTATTTCTCATATTAGATTTGATGTAACTATTTTCAGAGGAAAAAATATAGAAACACCACCATGCATATTCGCGACGCCAAAATTAACATTGTAGTCGCAAATTCGAAACTTAAACCGAAAACTAGGCGAGTAGCCGTGACGAGATAAAACAATAACACATCTCAAACCAATTTCAACCTAGACCGTCATTGATATAATGCCGTGATAGAAAACAAGTATACAGAGCACAATAATCAACACTTTCAGTGCGGGAACCGACTTAAGACGTAAGCACTTCTGACGTCTAAGTCGATCCCCGCACTAAATGAGAAAACATGAAGAGCTAGCTAATACATTTATGAAGCCTTCTAATTGAGAAGGTCTTTATGGTTGACAGAAGCATACTTCAGCCTTTTAATGGCTAATATGCCACAGCTGCTGTATAACAAGTATCATAATTGCCAATCTCTCTACTATATCTGCATAATTGTAATTATCCAACTCCATACCACAACGCCACAGGGTGTAATGATTACAGAAACGCGATGTATTTTAAGCAATGAAACATATATGAAAATACAAGGCAGTCAACTCAACTACATCAACTCAACATTGGTGCAAAGCCTGAGATGTAGGCATTTGGTTACATAAGCTACCAATACTGGGCCACAGTCACAGGCAATGATGGAACAAACCTGATGCGCCAAGGCTGTGCCGTATGTGTCTTCATGGAGCATGTCTGTGACCTCGATTACGGCGACGACTTGGGCCGGCCGTACGTCTTTCCTGGAGGAAATACCGTAATGTGGATCTAATTGTCTGATGTAATGTATAAAAGCGCCACAATGAGAGCAATCTGGACTGACTACCACGGACAAGGCATCTGATCCGGCACCGATACATCACGCCTCTCCCAAAAGACACCGGCTGAATGATCGGCCGACGTCGCGAGACGTCGGCCGAGCATTCAGCCGGTGTCTGCTGTTATGTCTGCTCGTTGAATCACGGCGGAAGCATCCATCTTGGGGAGTGACCGAGCGTTTCTTCTGCTGAGCGCCACCTCATCGCTCACAGAGAGCTCTAGACGCCGCGGTGAAAGACTACATGTGCGACCGCTCGGCTGGAAATACTTGATGTTTTCTCAGGAGATTAAATGTTCGCGCTTCCGAGAAAAACATCCCTCCTGTTTTAATCCACCGAGGTGTTTTAGTCGGATTTTTTGTGAATTATTCTCGCATCAGGATGGAAGCACTGATCCGCAGGTACTCGTCACAGGACGCTCGTGTTTAAACCTTTCAGTGCGGGGACCGACTGTAGACGTCAGAATCTGACGTCTGTGGAAGTCAGATTCTGACGCATAAAGTCGATCCCCGCACTGAAAGAGTGAGATATTTATGATGGCCGTAGACCCACATAGGTATTCAAATGAAGCGGAAAGAGCTAACAAAGACATATATAATGATTAAAATTGAAAGAAACCCTTTGGTCTTCATGATTTATACACAACTATTTCATCGCTTTAACCCTTTCAATCTTGAATTTACCATAGTCATCTTCATCCACTACAAGCCGCGAACCGCACTTGATGTGGTTTAAAAATTAAAGAAAATTACCACGTATTGGTAAACCAGTTTCATGCAAATTATCGTTCTAAAACCCTTAGTTGTTGGAAAATTAAGTCTGTTTTCAGGGATGTAAAATGATGCGTTAATGCATCGTGGGGGCTTAAAGGGTTAAGGGTTGAAATCTCGAGTCGGCGCTGTCAACGCAGACTCGCGATGCGACAATTTACATAATTTACTGGCAGCGGGATCCGCCGGCAATCCCGCTGCCGACGACTGGTGGAGAGCACGGACTGACGGCGACAGACATATGTAGAGCTGTCTGATCCCGGCAAGAGGATTAAAGGATGAGTCTCCATTGTTTACTGAGGAAGAGCTCGGCATGCCAACGTCTCCCCCAATAAACAGGGCGGGGGCCCTACCCAGCAAACACGAGGCATTGAACCAATGTTGTTTTAATGTTGGGCCGACGTCGAAGACGGCGGGCCAGCATTAGAACAACATTGGGTCAATGCCTCGTGTTTGCTGGGTATAGGGTAGTGGTTAGCACCGCTGTCTTTCACGCTAGAGTTCAGTTCCCGGTCTCGGCGGTTTTAAAGAAACAAAAATGTTTCTTCCCCATCCACGTGTGAAACTCAGTATTGTGGGGAGCCGTGACCGAGAGGAATTTCGAATCCTATGTCTGGAGGACAGTGTCATCTCATTCACCTCACCATTCTCAGGAGGTTCTCCTGGCCCAGATTAGCCTATATGTGCACACAAGTGGTCTAAAGCCCGATTCATTTCATTTCATTTCCCCCAATAAACCAAGTAGACTTCTGAATGTTTTAGCCGTTGTCCACACGCTGTTCTACACTTTTTGGGTACGAAATGTGCGCTTGAATAATTTACCGGATAGTCTTCTTTGGAACGTGTCACATTTGTTTAATGAACCGAACTTGTTCGCATGTTTTTAGTCAATGTGAAGCGATGTCCTAGAAACGTTACGATAAGGATCTACGCTTTGCCTGAAAAGTCAATGAGTATTGGACACAATTGTTCCCCTTGGATATGAAAATGTGTATCTGCCACTTTGAAAAGTGGAAATACACCCTTTGATATCCAAGGGGACATATACAGACGCATGACCTGGCGTTTCCTTTTAGTCAATCGAGTCAACTTTTAGTGAGGTTGTGAGCAATTTTAGTGTGTTTAAAGAAGTTATTATGTTATTAAGTTATTAAGCCATAAAACAAGAGAGTATGACAAAACAAAATTAGAATAAACAATCCGGCCTTTACCAATCTGATACCTGGTGAAAATACGTATAACTACCTCTGTCAAATGAGGTTATATAGCTTTGGTCGTGTTTGTGTGTCTGTTTGTTTGTTTGTTTGTGTGTGTGTGTCTGCTTGTTTGTTTGTTTGTTTGTTTGTTTGTTTGTTTGTTTGTCTGTTTGTTTGTTTGTTTGTTTGTTTGTTTGTTTGTTTGTTTGTTTGTTTGTTTGTTTGTTTGTTTGTTTGTTTGTTTGTTTGTTTGTTTGTTTGTTTGTTTGTTTGTTTGTTTGTTTGTTTGTTTGTTTGTTTGTTTGTTTGTTTGTTTGTTTGTTTGTTTGTTTGTTTGTTTGTTTGTTTGTTTGTTTGTTTGTTTGTTTGTTTGTTTGTTTGTTTGTTTGTTTGTTTGTTTGTTTGTTTGTTTGTTTGTTTGTTTGTTTGTTTGTTTGTTTGTCTGTTTGTTTGTTTGTTTGTTTGTTTGTTTGTTTGTTTGTTTGTTTGTTTGTTTGTCCGCAGGATTACTTACAAAGTAAAAACAGATTTGCGTGAAACTTTTATCAAAAGAGTGTATCGGCCATGGAATAATCCATTACATTTTGGGAATGATTCGGATTGCGATCTTTGGTTTTGTTATAAAGTGTTTTTCAGAAAAATTGAATCCGTACAGTAGCTTTAACAAAGAACTGGATTTTCGTGTGTATTTGACTTAAAACTACAGGCGTATGAATAATTAGCACGTTTCCATGTAGTCTGACTGACAGTCTGACAAACATCATCGTCTGGAAGTCCCTGACATTTACGTCGTACCTGTATAATTAATTGTTAATTATCCACGATTTTTCCTCCAGGGCAATCTCTGCTTGAAATTTACCTTGTCAGCAGATATGCTACTCTAGTTACTAGAAGGGCACAGATATTTGTACTTGTGTAAGCCGAGAGGTAAATTCATTGAGGTAGAAAATATATTTGACTAATTTGCATAATATTCTCGACACCTTAGGACTGATGAAGACGCACGTTGATGTTTGTTTTATTTCAACACGTGTTATAAATGTTACAGTGACATGCTTATAGGTCTATTAGGTGAGAGGAGGTAAAGTGTATAATGAGCAGGAAGTGGACTCCTAGCAACTAGAGTGTCGTTTGTGTCACTCATTTGAGTGGCTAATACGACACTCTGGTGGCTAGCAGTTCATTCTTGAGTCAAGCTCCAGATTTTCAGAATATGTCCCGTTTCCCAGAGCCACGTCCCACACACGTTGCAGTTCCCGTATTCTCGTATAAGTTACGATATATCGTAGGCTTCGGATTGGTCGAGATGGCCATCTCGACCAATCCGAAGCCTACAAAATATCGTAACTTTTACAAAAATATGGGCCCAGTTCTCATTCCGTGATGGATTAATTGGGTTGAGACCTGATTAGGGCTTGTCAGGCCTACTATGACAACGTCGCCAGCAAAATATTGAACCAAATCGCGTGACAATAAAAGCCACGAAGAACACCAATTACTGTGCTTAATGTTCATTTTACCAGTGATTATTTCCCACATACATGTACTCATTCTTCTACTATAAGCATACTGCTGATGGCATCATAAAATATATTTAAAGTGACTGCAGTACACAACTAAAACTGTGTTTAAAAGATAATTAAGTTGCTTATTGCTAATTATTATTCAGAACACACTGGTAACACTAAATATTACTTCTAAAAAAACATTTTATCAAAGAGTTGATAACCAACAGTAATTAATATACATTGAAAAAACATGATTTATATGAATACTCAGTTTGAACTGCCGTGCAAAGAAAAAAAGTAACTGTGCCACTTGAAGTAAGCAGTTTGTGCCTATTGGCATATAATATTGAACAGAAAAGATGGCTTTTCATATATCTAAAAGTTTAAAATAGTTTTTTCTTATTTTTGGCATGGTTGTCCAAAATAAGAAATCAGGAATTTCGTCTCTATATCTAGACTAACTGGTAAATGTGCAGCACAAAAATTAAAAAAAACTTTTTCAGTTCTAGTTTATGTACAAGTTTACATCATATGGTCATATTAAGAAGCCAAAATAAAATCACAGATTTTTTAATGATTTTAACCTGGGTATGAGCCTTTATGTCCATTTATTCGTCTCAACGCGTATGCCTGCCAAACAGCCTGGAGTTTATGAGACACAATATAGTGTTATGAAATCAGACGTCGGTAGTGGTACAATTTATGCCGCGGGATCCAGTGTGGTGAAGATGAAGCCTGGATAATATCTGGATCCGCTCATTATTTGCCACACGTGCTCCCTCCTGGATGAGCCTCACTCTATAACTCACACCACCCGGCCCGGGAATTTGTCAATAACTAATGTCTCTCACTATGTTTCCAATGAAGCCAAGGCGTTTGAAGGTTGAACATCATAAAAAATCGCATTTCATCTGTGTGGTTGTGGACAATTTATGATCTGTACTACTTGAGTAAATTATATTCACGCGTTGTGCACATGCTTGTCGAATTTAATGATAAATCATTCACGCGACCTACTTAGAACGTATTGCGTTTGTATTAAATACTACAACAAGCACATACTGGACAATAAATAAATAATAAATAAGCCTAATCATTAATATTAGAATATTATTAAGTTTAAAGCACTAAATATCCATACTTCAAAACGTTCTTTGAAGAGGATTCCGGTCGCCTGTCAAAATAATTTGAGAGCGAGCTGGTTACTTACTTACTATTAAATATATGTCTATGTTGTTGTGACTCTCCCTCTCTCTATATATAGCCAGGTACACTTTTCCTTTAACCCTTTAACCGCCGGTGCCGCATATATTCGGGTTTTCATTTTTTATTAGCACATTAAATAACACATTTTAAATATGTTAAAGATAAAATGTGACATCAACCAGCAAGATTTGAAAAGAGTTGACCTCCATTTTGTCAAGTCTGAATAATTTTCACCCACTTGAAGTTGTGGATCGCTTCAGCGAGACACAACTTCAAGTGGGCGAAAATTCAAATTGAATAATGTCGCGGTGAAAGGGTTAACCCCTAGGGTTTGAGCTATTCAAAGTAAATTGTCTCTCACTTGAATCTGCAGCGACTGAGATACACAACTTCAAGTGACAGAAAACGTATGTGATGTGTGAAATTTAAGCCACAGCAAATCAGTGTTTCAACAACTGGTTCGGCCGGTGTTAATAAAAACCGAGAATGGCTAGTGTAATATCGACATCTAGGGGATTATGTTATGTTAAGTTTTATAATGTAGTCCCCAGTCATCGATCAGAAAAGGATACTTTTATGACACGCTGCATGACCACGCGACCCTGACATTATGAAGCATTAAGGTGAGGCAGTGTGTACCTCTCATTGATTTGTATGATCGTGACCAGTCATAATATATAGACGAAAATATATCAATGGAATATTAGACTAATATCACTTATCTACTCCACGCTATGCACTCGGATATTTGCTGCAATCATGCCCTGATAGTCTGGTAACTATATGTTATAATAATATGTTCACTACGTCCAAATATCTAAATTCGTTCAAATACTTTTTTTAGAAGTTATTGTCGTCATGAAAAAACCCGCAAAAATCTAGATCACAATCATTACATGTGCTGAGATGTAAGGATTATTTTTACATTTGATAAACTCGAAATAACCCACACAGGAACATCAGTGCACGTAGCATCCGATTCTAGGTACAGTACTTTACCTCTAATATCAATAATATCCAGGCTTTATCAATACTATACATGAAACACCGTTTAATATTGCCCACTGATTGTGTGCACTGACAGTGAAAGTATACGACCTAGAAAGTATTAATACTCCCACATGCTCACATTGTCTCCACTTTGTCAAAGATGATAATTATTATCTTGTTTTAGAAACATAACAACAAGCATTGTTCGTCTCTTTCAATTCCTTTTTGTGAACGTACTATGCCATTGCTCGGCCATCAGTTAGTCTACACACATTTACTTTAGAAAAAAGTTGTTGGTAAAGGTTAAAGAAAAAAATATTTGCAAAATTTTTTGAAATGATCATTTATTGACAATAATGCGTGGAAAATCATAAATAGTCTGCGTATTGACAACATTATATACAAATGAACAAACGTTTTATAAGAATCAGATAAGCAAATTTATTAATTATTAACATTTAGTTTTAGTCTTATCTTGAATTATTGGCGTGTCCAAATTTAAGCTGCAATTCATTTTCCACAGCGTTGGCAGCGTAGGCCTATATGGGCAAAATAGAAATGTGATCTGTACCTCTCACTGCCTTAAATATACTCTCAGAATGTTTATTCTGCGGACGGCTGTGTAGCTTTTGTGCCGGTCACGTAGCCATCACAGAGTGAAAGTCGATAGACCCGTGAGAAGGTACCTCATCTCGCGTGCCTTCTGCTTTGTAAGGGACCTCTGGATCAATGCTGGCCCAATGGCGATACCATCGACCCCACAGTGAGTGAACGTTCCGACAGAATGCCACGTTTAATAGAGCTATCTCAGACTACATTCACATACATCTATTTTTTTGTGCACTCAACGTCATGTTGAGAGTTGGTCCAACGTTGAACCGATGTTAAGTGTACTTCTTTGTGCAATGGTTTTATTTACTCGCCCTTCGATATTACTAAGAACACGAGTATGATCACTGATGATCTTCTCTGAATAAACACAATATTCTGTTGCGTTTGAAAAACATCTCAGTACATATTATCAGATTAGGGGACTTCATAGTATCCTCAGTCCATGATCAATCCTTCTAAGGGTAAAGGTAAATGTGCAGGTTTGAGTCAAGTATTTCATCTAGCAAAGTCGCTTTTGAGTGTATCCTTATTAAAAAGTGCAACTACTAGAGGTATAATTTTTTTTAGAAATTTGGAGTAAAATATTGGCGTTGACAATTATTTATCAGCAATATATAACTGTTAAAATAATATGTAATTTGCGTTTTTACCAAACATACGGTGAGAGCAACAAACATTCTGAATAATATCAACAGCTAAAATTTGACGTCATTGAAAAAATGAAATGAATCCGGCTTTAGAGCACTTTTGTGCACATACATAGCTAAATTGAGCCAGGAGAACCTCCTGAGGATGATGAGATGAATGAGATGACACTGCCCTCCAGACACAGGATTCGAAATTCAAACTCTGGGGGTCTGAGGTCCGAGCCTCTCGGTCACGGCGGCTCCCCACAATACTGAGTTTTACGAGTTGATGGGGAAGAAACATTTTTGTTTCTTTCAAACCGCCGAGACCGAGTAACGAACCCCGAACTCTAGCGTGAAAGACAGCGGTGCTAACCTCTACCCTAGGGCGCCCGCCCTTGACGTCATTGACTTGTAGATGAAGTGCCACAATACGCTGGCCCAACGTTTTGTCAACTTCTGCGATCTCATGTGTGGGAATCGTTGCGCTGCAGCTTACATTTAAATCAATGAAGCTGGAATTTGCTTTTGCAGTGAGGTGGCTCAGCAAACTAAGGTGGGTTTAGTGTTTGTTCGTCATTTGGGCAACGTCGTATACGTTGTCCAGCATGTTGAAATCGCGTGGGCAGATTTTATCACAAGACGTCGGCTTGAACTAATGTTGGTTTAATGTTGGTCCAGCATCGCAGACGCTGGGCCAACATTAATTGCGCGATATCATACGGCGCTGGCACAGCATCGACTCGGAGTCTTGCGCCAGGCGGGCTTTGACAGAATATTTAAAAGTAGACAACACCATGACAACGTCATTGAGCTGCCTATTCCTATGAGCACTTTGCCCGGTCGTGGAGATGCTCTGTGCCCACAGATATCTAGATAGTGTCACTGTGCGGCCTGTTATGACGCTACGACATGTTTACGACGCTCATCGCGGCGGATTCAGGCCCTGATGGCGCCTTCCTGCTCTTCTATGGTCTCTCGCCATCTGGCCCCGCCGAGGATGACGTATCCAGCCAGGCTTATACCTCCTGATTTCTCACACGAAATCTTCACCAAAAACACGCGTAACACGTCAAAACCCGAGGCATAAAATCCAGATTTATTCCGCACGGCTTTCAGCTATCTCCGATCCGGATGAAAAAGCCAGTCGTTACGTCCGGCGGTTTGACCGTAAACATCACAATTTTATAACTTCTCATAGCCTTTTTTATGTAATCAGCTATTCGATCGGTTTCTTAAAAGGCACCTAATCAGACTACATGCATGGGTGGAGCTATATAGACGTGTGCTACATGTAACCAAATCAAAGAAGCCAATTGCGCAATAGAGTGGGACGTCAAATTGTATTTTTGAGAAAAGTAATGTTAAGCCTAGATCGTTCCATTATTTAAAACACACCACTACATAATTTTCTTTGTCCGACCACGACATTCTAAGCCGGGAATGGAGAGTTATTGTTCATCAAGTAGAGACCAATTATCATGTGTTTTAAGTCAGTTAAAACCCTCGGAACTCTACATTCCTAGCTTTAAGAAGAGCCTTGGCCTTCGGCCTCGGCCCTTTTCAAAGCTAAAAATGTAAAGCTCCTCGGGCTTTATCCTATACGTAAACTATCTCACCCTTATAACCTGCTAATAAGCGAGGCGGCTGGTGATAGCATATTGTGTAGGCTATATGTACCGGTGATGCTACATGACTGTAGAATACTCTAGACCCTTTTGCAAATAGCTTGTCTTCGATGACCCACAATCTTTTTGTTTATATTAGGGTGACCCACAAATTTTAATAAAAGCCTACTTTATAGAGCTTGAAATTATGTCGAGTGGGGACTTCACAGGTTACCATGGGATTTGTTGAAAAATGTGCAAAACCTTGGCTAGAATGTTTTGGAGACTGTGTAGGCAGTGGGGATTTAAATCGGCCATATTTTAATTTTCTTAGATTACAGTCATGTATGTTTCGTTGGTAGTGAGGCGAAATAATAACATTGTTTTCCCAACTCTAAAACGTCTTTAAGTAATAGGGTAGTATCAGTAACGTTGTAGAACAAAACTGCAACTTGTCTCTTTCTGATGAAGTATGCAATCTAGAACGGATTGCTGTAGTTGAACTCTCAATGGACATACAACACTTGGCCATAGCATGTTACCTCGTGCCATAATAACTTAACAAGGAGTATCGTTTTTTGTCTCTTAAAGATATATAAGCTAAGCTACGGCAAGTCAGCTGCATCTGCTTCAATTCACCATCCGTACAGCTATCAATCTATATTTCATCACAAAATATCTCTCTTGACATTGCACAAAGCTGTGGAGCATTATCATTCTGCACTTTATCGACTTTTGAACACTGATTGTATTGTACAGCATTCCCACGAAGACGTTCAGGAATATCTTCCGGAGGTCTGAAAGTCATAAGTGCTTCGAACTTCCAATTACCACCAAGTAATCTCAGTTTGTTTAACATTGAAAAAGTCGACACAGAGCACCATGGCATATTTGTACCAAGACTTATTAGCCATACAAATAATACCCGGAACATTTAAAACAAATTCTAAAAAAAAAGCCACCACCAAAAGTACCATTCGAGTATCACACTACTGTCTCTGGTTTTATTAATATATTGGCATCAGTGTCAACCATAAAAAAACTTCGGGTATCAAATCGAGAGTCTAGTAAGTATCAATTCTAGCCAAAGGATAAGCAATCTTTAAGGTGATCTCATTAAGTGTTTGATAATATTCAGAAAATCACATAGTCCCATCTCTTTTTTTTACCAAAAACAGTAGGAAGACACCATGGTCCAGTTGTTGGTTGAACCCTCTCGAGCATATCCTTCACTTGCCTCCCACGACAGCCTCGGACAAGGCTCACCTCAGAAAGGAATACTGTCAATATAGGCCTATATTTTGTGTTTCAACTCGCATATACGACTCAGCTCTTTAGAAATAAATTTAAATAAATTTAGCTCCACAAATAATAATTTCGACCGCGACCAGCGGCGGTCATTTAGGAAAAAACGCTGTTTCTCGGGACTTTTCCCCCAAATTGCGAGGGTCATAGGAGCTCAATTTTATGATCACTATCTAAAATACCTAAAACCACAAATAGCTGAACGTTCATGAAAATGGTCACGGAATCTAGAAAAATGACCCAACTATGTATGTGAGCTTGTTTCGGGCTATGTGGACACCGTTAGGCAACCCCGGCCCCATTGTACTTTTAGCCTTATATTAGCTGGTCCGAAGCGTCAGGGCTTATTAATTAATGAAGTTCTTATATTTGAGCGTCCACAGCCCGTAGATGACCTTTTAGGCCACCCTGGCCCCTTCGAAAATTGCTGCTCTCGGAGGGGGGGGGGGTGGTAAAATTGCTGTAAGTCGCTTTCTGCACAATGATGGCAATATCGCGACAGAAGAAAGCCTGAAATCGGGACTATGCCATACGCAAGGGTTCTTTTAGTGCAAACTCCAGGTATCTAAACAGTTTGCAGCACTGTATTTGCAACCCCGATCACAAACATCTGACCTGGCCAGGATTCAAACCCAGTGCCTCTGAGTTTCGAGCCAAAGTCGGACAGAATGATCCATCAGGTCGGCCAAACACTTAGATCTTATTTTGGGGTAGCCCAATGAAAATTATTTTATTAAAGGGACCCCTTGGGATGAGACATTTTCAATGTTGTCAATTTTGAAAATTTAATTTATATGAAGCTATATAGCCTACTGATCTTAACTGAAAATACGAAAAAGTCAAAAAAACAATTTTAAAGCACTGAAAAAGAGTGAAATAGTTGTATTTCCAGGTCGTATATTGCCATGTAAACAAAACAAGTCAGCAATATTCAGCACTTTAGATCACATATTCCCACGTATCAGACGGTAGGATCAAACCAGTCACCGCTAATTGGTGTCTCATAGTCAGGACACGGGAGGACACACCTGCAGCAGCACTGATTGTCTACACAACGCTGGGCCGATGCCATCGGGATGTGGCCCAATGCTGTGAAAACATTCAATCGTCCTTCAGGTATACAAATAGTTTGTTTTGGTTACTTCTGGTTTCATAGAAATGTTGATTAAAAATATTTGTAAAAATATAAAAATTCTGAAAAAAATGAAAACATGATCCGTGGGGTACACTACTTCAGTATGGAACTAAAAACGAAAATTGATGTCATCCCAAGGGGCTGCTTTAATATGAAAAAGCCTTTTTGAATGTTGGATATCAAATTCAGTTTATTTTAATTTCTAAATAATGAATATTGAACTAATTTCACGCGGCTAATTTAATTACCTTTTTTATCTTCCATTTCCACATTGATGTTACTTCGTATAGTAAAAACTAATTCGCTGAATATTCGTGGTGAATAATGAACATGTTCTTATATTTTTTTTCAAATGTAACATGAAAACGTGCAGACAAAAATGGCATTCTACTTTCTTATTTTGTACTGTATCACGTAGTTTTTGATTCACCCGTGATCATGTTATCCTTGGAGGAATAAAATGCAGCCCTGAAAAGCGTGAAAATCTAGGAAAATCAAATTTTGCGTATACAGGAGAAAAATGACTAGATACGCCAGCCGTCGGTAGCCATGCAAGGTAACTTTATTATCCATCTACTGTCTGGGACGATGACTTCATGCCCTTGGGTGTAAAACTGACATCACCAAACTGCATTTTTTTAGTCTGCCAAATTGGCTCCTCGCGCCATTCTTCTAGTCTGCCGGCATGGTCTCTGTAAACCACTTTGTGTATTCAATAACGGACATGCCGCTTGTCTAACAAACTGGCCAACACCACTGCTCACAATCACTACGATGACAGATCTAACTTGCCCCAGTAGACCTATTCTGCGCAGAAGAAGTCGGCCTAACACTGAGACAAGGGGTATCATGTTGACTGGAAAGACAAATAACAACCAACTGCTCTTAAAGAACTATCCAAAACTTTGCTAAAATATTTGGAAGTTTAACGATCCTGGTTACAGTAAATCAATTTATTCTATTTTTCAACAACATTTTTATTTTCACATTCCTTTTGATATCATACCAAGTATACAATTAGCATATTTGTAGGCCCACAGCGGATTATAAAACTATTTTGACCTGTCAAGCATGGGATGTTACTGAAATATTTCGCATTATTTGTTCTAGTTTTTAATAAATATAGTGTTCATTTTACAACTCGTGCGTATAAGTGCTACAAATGAAAATTTTCCGGCGAAAAGTGTACACCATCCTACAAGAATCCACGCATATTTAAAATCCTACTAACAATCCATTTCATTAAGAAAATCGCTCTCTGAATCATCCCGTCTGATGGGATAACTCTGTCACAATGCCGGATAAAAATATTTCCTCACTTGACAATGCTGGCTCGGCTGCGTTGAGAAAGCATGGAGACCTCAGGCTAAAAGTGTAAGTGGCTGAGTGGTCACCGGGCCTAAGGAGCAATGGTGGACTGCAGCGATTTGATGGACTACTGGACACTTAGGTTTCCGTGATCCCGCCCCGCTCCTCTTCCTAGGCATTGATCAAATATGGACCCCTGGGACCTGCCCACAGAACGCGTTGGCTCAGCTGTGGCCAGACGGCTGACCAACGTCGCAGACGTTGCCCAACCGTCTGGCCACAGCCGGGCCATATTTTGTCATTTTTTCTGGAACGAGTGAGCTCTCCCCATTACATTACACAATCTGACCGACCTCTGGTCATTTCTCGCAGTCTATGGTCACTTACCTCTCAATCAACCACTTACAAGTTTTTCTGTCCAGTTATAAAACAAAAGTCGTGATGGTATCCTAGGGGTATCCTAGTGTTTTCTGTTTTTGTGACATTTTTTTGCGTCGCTAAATTTCGATTAGAAAATTTAACAATGCTCTTGATAATTATTTTTCTGATGAAATAAGAGACAGGCGAGATAAGATACATCTGAAGGTTTTTGCTTGGATGACTAAGAGGACGCCGGTGTGTTATAGGGACCAGAGAGCATCTCACTTATCATTTTCCGCATGAATGACTCATTTTCCAGCAATTAAAAAATAATCAAAGATGATTTATTATAGAAGATAAAAATAATAATAAATTAACATCTCACATATCATTTTCTTCATAGATAATTCATTTTCTAGCCATTACAAATAATAATAAATGGAGCTCAGGGCGTCATCTCCCCTTGTGCCTTCTCTTCACGCAGACAGGAGCCCAGTATCAGATTTACCTTTATGTACATGGCGTTCAGTAGGTAGAGGGCTAATTCCAGTGATAAAATGAATCAGATTGTAGTTATCTCCAGTGAGACATAATATAATAATATAATACCTGGCTTATCTATATCCACTTCCTATAATGACAAATAAATGAAAACAGTCTTGATAGCAGATCAATAGGCCTACAATCAGTCCAACTCCATTACAAAGAGGTGATTATGAATTTATAAGTGTATCTGTAGGCTGGGTAGATGACTTTCTTTTTGTTTTGATAACAAACTAGAAAATATTGTGTGTGTTTTTTTGGAGAGAGAAAAGGGTGTGTTTTGCATTTATCGTCCAATTCTTTCTGTTCGCCGGCTGATAACGTTAACTTTTTAACTGCCGGTCACGTTATGATCGTTTACTTTTTTTATAAGCAATTTAACATCAGCTTTTTAACATGTTAAATATAAAACGTGACATCAATCAGCAATATTTCAAAATCGTTCACCTCCAGTTTGTCAAATATGTATAATTATCACTCACTTGAATTTGTGAATCGCGGTAGCAAGACCCAACTTCAAGTCAGTTAAATGAAAATGAAATGAATCGGGCTTTAGGCCACCTTTGTGCACATATAGGCTAAACTGGGCCAGGAGAACCTCCTGAGGATGGTGAGACGATTGAGATGACACTGTCCTCCAGACACAGGATTCGAAATTTGAGCCCTGGCGGTCTGAGGCCGAGCACGCTACCTCTCGGTCACGGAGGCTCCCCACAATACTGACTTTCATACGTGGATGGGGAAGAAACATTTTTTGTTTCTTTCAAACCGCCGAGACCGGGAACCGAGCCCCGAACTCTGGCGTGAAAGGCAGCGGTGCTAACCACTACCCTAGGGCCCCCGCCCTTCAAGTCAGTTAAAATTCCAATTAAATAACTTGTCCGTTAAAGGCGACATCGTCGACCGCGATATTGCTTTACTTTATACAAAGTGGCGGCAAACCTATTTAATTTCACCACCACCGCTGACATCAAACCCATAAAGGGTGTATTTTGATAGTAGGCCTACAGTGGACTGAGGGATTGCTATCCCCACCTCGTCCATCAGCTATTAACAAAGCATAAGAGGGATGATTTGTCCAATTTTCAAAGGATAACTCCGTTAACAAAGTGGTCAATCTGCCACAACAATGCACGGTGAAGACATGCCATTTAGTGTATCAGAAGCGCGTCCTTCTGCATAGTTATCCGGTGGCAATGACTGGATAGGGAAATATTCGTCTGGAAGCTGACCCTTGGCGATACAAGTCCAATGTTGGGTCGACGTTGGGCCAGCTTTTGCGATGCTGGCCCAACGTCGACCCAGCATTGGCACGTTGACTGTGACGACGCACCATGCGCCAGTAATCTATCAATCTTCTCATGACAGGCTAATTTTGCTGATGCACACGACCTTGGCGATGATATTAGCAACGAATTCATTGAAACGTACGACCCCATAATGTACGGACAAGAATCCGTGCTAATACACAATGCCTCTGTGATGGCCGTAAAACGAATAAATATAAGGAACGGGAAGGCTGCAAGACGTCATCGGCCGATAATTTGAGATATTGGGGATAAACAAGTAAATAATTAGCACGGTCAAGCTGCTGTAAGGGGTTTTGTCAAGTTAAAAAAAATCCAAAAAATCCAAGAAAAACTCGGAAGTGGGTGGGTGGGTCAAGCCCCAACTCGGATTTTAATTTTCTGGGGAAATTTAGGGTTTTTTTTGTTTTTTTGTAATGTTTTCATGTTTCCAAATGTTTCCAAAAAAGAAAAAAATTGAATAGGGGGGTGGGTGGATGGGGTTTGACCAATCCGGCTTTTTTTCTCGGATTTTTGGATTTGTTCAACTTGACAAGACCCCTAAGTGCAGCATTGCTGAAGCCTGGTACTGTTTTCTCGTAAAAGTTATTACCTTATTATATTAATAAAAAAACCCTCCTTAAATGAAGGGTTTGTTTCTAGGAGAGGTAACATTAAACTATCCACTTTCCACTTCACTATTTTATAATGAATATACATGTATAGGCCCTAAGTAGCAGTTAACGAGATTAAAGTGATGAAAAATACTGCCACTGAAAATGCGAAGCACCTTTTTAAATTCATTGATTATTATTTTTTATAACGTCAAGCTCATGGCTAAAAGCCCCGGAAATTGAAAACACCCACTTTCCGCCATAAACATGCCTAAATACTCTGCATTTGCATTTAAATTGCAAAATTTAAATTTTATAACGCAAAACACGCTCCATCTCATTAATAATAGTGAATCTCCACAGTGTTGTTATCGCGTAAAAAATGAAGTAGACGAAGAATAAGCGTTGAATCAATGTTGGTTTAGCGTTGGTCCACCGTCCGCGATGTTGGGTTAACATTAAACCAACAGTAATTCAACGTCTTGTGTCAGCTGGGAAGGGTGTACCATCCAAGCCATGGATGTTGGTAGATTTCTGTGTTGACGCTGGCCTGCGCTTTATGTATTGCTGTTGTGAAACGAAACGGAGCAGTCTTTGAATTAGCCCAAATAACTCACGTTAATACGTTGGGACGATGCCAAAAGTGAAAGGCGACGCACTTGGCAAACGTGCAAGGTATTAAATACAATTAAAATGATCAACTCCAATTAAATACTTTGTGTGGTCATGTTGCCTAACTCATTAGCGGCATCTTTGGTTACAATGAGGTGATGAACACGTGTCTAGGTGTGAATACAGTGGAGACCCGGTATCGGACCGCCTCACAAAGCGGACCATCCCGGAATACGGACCAGCTTTTTTCAGTCCCAAATATTCCCCCATTCACATAATGTATTATCAGATTCAGAAAGCGGACCGACCCGCGATTCGGGACACGGACCACCCTTTTTCAGTCCCAAATCATAAAAGGACTCGAAAAACGGACCAGCAAAAAAAAATAATTCACACTTTTACAGTTATTATTATTATTTATTCAACCTCCAAGCTGGAGACAGTATACATACATATCGGATTAGGTTACACATTAAAAACCTACAAATGTAATACAAAAATATTACCAGTTAAAACATGATACATTAAAAACACAGAATAGCATATTCTTTAATACTGATTAATGTCTTGTAAGCAGACGTAAGAGTTTATAGGACACAGATTCCCTAGATTGGATTGTCGAGTCCGTCAATATATTGGCAAGGGACTCTTCAATGCCACAAATTAAAAATATTTTTGGCGATTTATATACATTCGTATTAAGAGTGCATAGTAACGGAGAAACACCTATATTTAAAATTCTGGAAAATAAGGTTTTAGGACATATTTTACCAGAGACAATGTATCTGGCCATGTAATGTGAACATAGATCTCTCATCGGAGAGTCAACCATAAAATTCTGTTCCATAAACCACATTTTTTCCAACTGTTAGCAATTAATGGGGTTTTTTTTTATTACAACCTATATCTCTGATAAATGCTAAAAGTTGTCGAGTTGTCATAATGTCTCATTGCTCTGAAAATAGTGAGATTCCTTGGTGTTACCTTTCAATCTCGGTCATTACGTCGTCAAATACTAAGTCTGTCAATGTATTCGCTTCAGCGTCATTTGGAGTTACCGGTAATGGCTTTAATAGAATCGTTAGCCCCCGAGCCAACACGACAGGGTAAAACCGTGGAATTTTAGCATTCTGTCTGCTGAAATTCTTGGGATGAAACTCCCTGATGCCTTCAGTGTATGACTAATAATGGTATTATGTCATACAATGAGGGCAAGATCGTTGTGGACAGACGATGAGTTGCGTTTATTCACCCACACACGGCACCAGCTGTCCGGTTGGCTGTGTCAGTGAGTGGGTGGGTTTTAACACTTGTCAATCACGACATCGACATCGCCACATATTCAGCAAAAATGAATCATACAATGTTAATGCAACATTTAAACATTGTCATCAGTGCAAATTGCAATCAGTCGCCTTATCAAGTCATGTCCCTTCCTTGAGTCGCGCCTCTTCCATGTCTTCGGCTGGTTGATTATCAACGGTGTAGTGTTTTAGCTCCTACGACCGTCTTTCTTTGTTAATACAGCTCAAAATAATTTACAAAGCGCGAACTTACGATGACAGCTTAGTGTAAAAGTGTAAGTTGCTAAGATAAAACAACACAATTTATGTTGTTACTCCTTATATTTAATTATTTGTTAAATTATAGAAAGTTATATTAGCACTGTAAGTGTTGTAGCAATAATTGAGCTACTGGTCTATAGGAACCACAAGGTTAAACAAAGGCGCTTTTTATTTTCGACCAGCTGACAAAAACATTCGGCGTGCAACAATCATTTAATTATGCAGGATATGTAAGGGCTATGTGTGTCTAATACAGATAGGCCTAGCGTATAAATAGATACTGAAATAGGAAACAATTAATACAAGCGATACAAACAAACAGATTATCATGTTTATAACATGATAATAATTCGAGAAGATTATAATTCGCTAGGCTGCTTTTCACCAACTTGACTTGTCTTGTATGACATGCCCTAGCGTACAGAAGGATTATCACCTGTATAGCGTGATAACACCTTTGCGATCCCAAAAGTCTTACAAATTGCTATGTGATTTCATATAGTGAAGTAAGACATAAAATTCCGTCATGATTTTCTGTATTAGTCACGCATATGAAACGGAATAATTATCTGATATTTTTTTACGTGAGAAAGTATAAATTATATCCAGTTAATGGACTGTAAGTTACATAGGGTTATTCACGGCTGATCGATTTCCCGTTCACAGCTGCATGGCCTGATCACCCTAAGCAAACGACACTATCACACTAGGAACGTAATGAAAGAAATTATTTTTTACTCCAAGTTGATCATAAAGCAGGGCCGGATCCAGGGGAGGGCCCGTGGAGCCCGGGCCCCGGGCCTCCCACCAAGAGGGGGCCTCCCACAAATTTAAGGCTGGGGCATTGTTTAATCCCGATTGTCTTAAAACTACTCTCAGTGCCTTCGGCGCTAGGCCCCGGGTTCCATCAATGTCACTTAATTAATGCATGACTCTTACTCTCTGTTGGAAACTGACATGCTGTTGTTATACACACAGCTTCTTTTCTTTTCTTTTTGTATTTATGCACAATATAATATTTGAAGAAAATTATCTGTTCAGTTTTTCCTATTTATTTTCAGTATTATGGTTTAGCCTAGGCTACTAGTGTGTGGTATTTTATGCAATAAGGATAATTGTAAAAGGGGGCCTCTCTCTTAAGTGGGCCCCGGGCCTCCCACATGCTTGATCCGGCCCTGTCATAATGACACCGTGTACGACTCCCGAGTTTTTATAAATTTAAAAGCGTGACATCTAATTTGAACACTGCTAATTAATATCATATTTGTCAATACAGCTCTCAAGATAAATGTCACTTCAAAACAAATTTAAAACAATTTGAAGCCAGCAAATTTCGAAGTATGATAAATGAATAAATGTCACTTTGAAATCAACTTAAAAAAAATGAAGCCAGCGAATTTCGCTATGTTTTTAAAGCAAAATCAAACAATATTGACAGTCATAATAAGATAAGGACTTTGGGTGTCATGGGGTTATTCACGGTTGATCGACTTTCAGTTTACAGACTTTTTACAGAAATAAATATAATTATGTATAATATTTTTCCCATATTATATTTGTATATGCATTTAATACAATTTTTTTTCAATTGTGTGTGTTTTTTTTTAATATATCATGACGTCATATTCAATACATTAGTTTGATAATCGACCTTGTATTGATATCAACACGTAACAAGGCATATCTATAAACAGACTGACTAGTATTTTTCCATTCATAATTGGCTGGTTTCACAAATCGGACCGATTCCAAAATGGGACCACTTTCAGTCAGTCCCATAGCTGGTCCGATTTCCGGGTCTCCACTGTACTACTAGATCCGTCAACTGACACATTACGTGTTACAATGTTCTCAGGTAAAAAAGTAGAAAATATGATACTCATAACCATGTCGATCCTGCTATTCAGTGGTTGATTTTAATGGTTTCAATTCTATTACACATAACACCCTTCAGAGACAATAAGTCGTGATTCAAATAAAACAAATATATGTGTCTGCCATTACACTCAAATTACAAATCTACACACAATAAAGAAAATATACAAACTATTACAGAATAAAATTTACGAACCGCGACAAACAGATTTGTACCTTCTGCAACTTAGATATATCTTTCACATTGATGTCGCAGAAGACAGATTTACAATAACAAGTGTACTTGCTATAAGTGGCGTGGCAATGGTCTTGGCATGGCATGAGTCGGGTTGTATTCATAGGCTTATTCATGTCATTTGGGCGGGGCCCTAGGATTGCGGTTGGCACATCTGCCTTTCACGCTGGAGTTCGGGGTTCTTTTCCCGGTCTCGGCGGTTTGAAAGAAACAAAACTGTTTCTTCCCCATCCACTCGTGAAACTATGGGGAGCCTCCGTGGTCGAGAGGTAGCGTGCGCGGCCTCAGACCGCCAGGGTTTGAATTTCGAATCCTGTGTCTGGAGGGCAGTATCATCTTACTCATCTCACCTTCCTCAGGAGGTTCTCTTGGTCCAGTTTAACCTATGTGTGCACAAAAGTGGCCTAACGCCCGATTCATCTCTATCTCTATTCATGTCTTTTTGATTAAGTTTGAAACTTCACTTATGCATAGTTATAGTCAATATAGATCTTTATCTGTCATTGCCCCGCTTTGGAGATACCAGTTTGACACGTAGTATGTAGAATACAACAATATTAATCATGCTATAATGGGAGGTGGTTTAGTAAAATTATATTTACTTGCAAGACAAAGATACTATTTTTTTGCATGAACTCAGTGGCACGTATGATGGCGTCATAACTGAATTTATGGAATTTGAGCAGTATATTTACCTACTTAACTGAGTAATCTTGAGGTTTAACCTTAATTATTCATAATGACAGAGAGACAGAGTGTGTATGGCATTATCCATAAATGGCAGTTTAGAATCTTGATATGGCATTATATATATGGAGTGATATATGGCATTATTAGCTGAGTATTTTACTTCCCACGCAAACTTTTATTTATACCTTTCTTATCGGAGAGTGAGGGGTGCCTTTTCGAAAGTAAGGTGGTGGTTCGAATGAAATATTTGATCGATTGGTCTTACTACTATCTTATATGTCAGTAAATATATCGTCCATCTTTGAAGAATGTGCAAAGATAAGGTTGACAGAGTAGATGTGCAGTATATTAAATATTTAACAAACAGCACGAGAAAACTTCAAGAGACGTTGAATAAGTTTGAAAATCAGCCCAAATTAAAAAGTTGAGATAATTTTGTCGGAATCGCAAATAAAGAGGAGCATCCATTGGATAAAATATGGGGTGGGTAAGCTGACATCAACCACATCTGCATTTGGATAGGAACGTGGTGCGCGCTCTTCCCACCTTTCATGTCTACAGACGGTGATAACACATCCAAAAATACAATCACGTATCTGTAATTTGTCATCCAGCAATGATCCACAACCTATTTGAAGCATTTGATTGTGCGATCCCACACTTCAGGCAGCAATAATGCAATATCTGGTGTTATAATTAAAGTAAATATAATAACGGGATACACACTGGGAAATATCATACCAACAAAGCTAAGTTATCGAAGCCAGGTGTCGCTATAAGATAATATTATTGCTATCATACATTCTTTTTGTATTAGAACACCTGCTGCCGATCAAAATGTTACTTGCAGCACGTCATAATGAAATCAGATCAACCTAACAGCGAGTGTCGACTAAGGATGGGAAATGTATGATAACCAAAAACAGCCAGCGGATCTGTTGAAGTCTTCCAATCTAAACGTAGCTGTGCATCAGATCATGGCCACAAGGAGTCATGCTATAAATCAGTAACTGGCTTTAGAATGTTATTTGACCATCAAAACCTGGATATAGACACCTTATTATGTTCATATATCTGTAATTTTGCCCGAGATGTGATGGAAAATAAAACAATTTGTAATGGCAGAATATTTTGCACTGATTTAACCATTTCATATGATTTTATACCTTTTATAGAATTAGTCCACATATTAATTATTGTACACTCTAGTAGTGCCTATACTTTTGGAGCACTGTATGTTTGACTAAACTGTATATTTTAGTAAACCAAGGATTAAACTGACCAAGATCCGGGCAAGCAGGAATCCAAGCCTAGTCCTTATTATTATTATGGCCCAGTATTTTGTTTTCATTCACTTGCTTGAATTTTATCTCGCTGACGTGATTCACAACTTCAAAGAGTGAAAATAATCCAGATTTGACAAAATAGAGGTAACGATTTTGCAAGCTAAAGAGTTAATACATGAGAAGAAGAGTGCCCTCCCAGCCAAAACGACATATCGATCCAATGTTGGACCAATGTTGGTCCAACGTCGTAGACGGTGGGCCAGCATTGGTCCAACATTTGATCGATGTGTCGTGTTTGCTGGGCTAATCCACATTATTGACACGACAGAAATGTTATTTCCAACGATATATCAGATCAGATGTTCCTTTTTTGTTACCTCAGCCAAAGGAGGTCATGGTTTTGGTCGTGTTGTTTGTTTGTCTGTCCGTAAGCAGGATAACTTGCTTAATTTACGGATTTGCATGAAACCAGAGGATCCGGTGTATGCAGCGGAGATATGCAGTCGCTGACTGTCTATCTAGTTTATAATATTACAGTCTATGCTGCTTTAGAAATACCTGAATGTTGTTTTTACGCAATTTCCTTGGTGATTGAGATTCTAGAAGTAGCTGGTTACGCGTAGCTACGCAGAGAAGACCAACAAATGCTCCACTTGTTATTGTTTTCATGAAGGTCCGTCAGCCGTCCTAATGTAATAAACAGGCATCTATAATTCCAAGAATTCCCTCGATAAAAAACACGATTGATAAAAACTCCTGGGTTGTTGCCTGACTGGATCACGGTAAGGTTCGGGAACATATCGGCTACGATGGCGTAATATCAGACTAATGTATTCATAATGTACTGTCTAAATTTCGAACGCTAAATTCAACGACAACGAAACATTATCTTACGAAAATTTAAAGTGGAAATACTTTCAATTACAGTGCATACAATAGGCACTGTTTAAAGATTAGCCCGTCTAACGATAGAAGAATTGTGCTGTATTTTTCATCTATTTAAAATTGTTACCGTCACTATTTTTATTTGGGAAAAATTAAAAATCAGATACGATAATAATATAAACTTAAACATACCAAAAAATTGGCTAGATTTCTCGACTATGTTGTTTTGATCAATTTTAAAATTAGTTTTACTTTGTTTGGCTTGACACCTTCTACCCAAGGGCAATTTCATATGTGTCGTCTTCCAGACTATTTTTTCAAAAACATGCATTCCAACAATAATCAAGCTAACGAGTCTATCCATACAATTGACAAGGATTATGGGAATCATTAAGCATTGCTATTCTATAGTGGGCCAACTCAGACGCTAGGACACAACTGTTTACAATGCTTTTGTTTCCTGTGAAATTATAGTACGGGGATCATCCAGCATATTTCACTTGCTAAATCATTGAGCTCGCGCAGCGATCAATCACATTGTATACCACCTGTATATTAAGCTTGGTCGATAGCCGCCGTAATTCTGATGGCAAGTAAAGTATGAGCAGCTAAATTTAGACACGCATCGTCACTCAACATGCTCAAAACGAGATGGGAAATGTCATTCGCAAATAGGCTTTTTATTCGAGAAACCGTCAATTAGCCTGGCTTGAGAAGTCAAATAATTCAGGGAGTTTTTAACCTCGCGCCACTCTCGATAAAAGGCATCGATTCAGCTTTTAGCACCAGGTCGCTGAATGGACTGCTGCATTTGGGATACTCTTGAGAAGTCCATGGGCACATTACCTATCTCACGCCTAGTGTCATCCCAAAAAACACATAATATTTTTCGAACATTTGTGCAACGCCGAATAAAATGTTTGTGTTTACTGGGATGCATCGTGTAAAGGCAAACAGCTGTAAGTGATCAATTTTTAAGTTAGTATTTACAGTTGTTTGGCTTTTGATTGCAGTATTGGTGTCAAGAGATATATGTGCCATCTCTATTTTTATTCTGGTAATCGCTAATGCAGGGCGGTGTACAGTGTTAAACATTTCTACCGATGAGTGCCTTTTCAAATATAACTAAAGGGGAATTGTGACTTTTCAAGTAACAATAATATTTGGGCTAGGTTCTATGAGTTATTGTGGCGGCCATCTTGAATTTTTCGATTTAAGGTTGTAACCCCCACCTATCACTATCCGCGACGCTAGCCCAACATTTAAACAACATTGATTCAACGTTTTGTGTTTGAATAGAATTGCAAATGTTATTTTAATTGTAGCATTTAAATGTTTAAACTGTCCATACCAAATACACAATATTGGTTCAATACCGGGCCACTGTCTGCGACACTGTCCCAGAATTGAAATATTGGATAAAGGTAGTTTTATTATGAAATCTAGAGACTTAAGGGTGGAGTCGGTATGGACATAGGGGAAACTTGTTCGACCTCCTGTTTTCAATCAAGCAAGAATGGAGAATCACCCGACATGTACATAATTAAACCAACATTGGACCCTATTATAGGCCTACTGCCGTGCAAGCCAAAATGCCGTCTCTGCTCACTCTACAAGTAAGCAGATGTTGCCTTCGCATTTGAAAAGCAATATAGTGCTCCGGAAAATCCTGGATAAATCTGGAAGAACATGCTGGATGACTTAGAAAAGTCATATAACCCCTCCTGACTACTCTGGGGATAATGTGTCAAAATTTCAAGTTGAATTGAGAAATATTTAGGGAGAAAGAGCTTCTAACTAAACCTCCACAGAATAAGTTTAAAGCATCAGACAAAAATCAGTATATTTGGGCATAGCCCAAATATAATGAAAAGGCTGCACATATTCAGGCAGAATAATCCCCCAATAGTGCTGGTTTTTCTGTACTTGTATGTTACCTGTGGTGACGCACATAGCATTGTCTGTGAACATTGTACTTGAACGTGACTTCGCTTTGATTTCGTGTGTTTCAAATCACTAAGCCTTAAGTATCGCTGACCAGCATTGTCAAGTGCAGAGGTGTGTGTACACCTGTACTATCAACGGGGGTGATCTCGCTGTAGTAGGCCGGCCCCGATGGCTCATTCGTATCGACTGGGGCTTGTAACCTGGGGGTACCAGGTTCGAATCTCGGTCGGGACGGATATTTGTCAACGTGGTTGTGCATATACAGTGCTCCAAACTGTTCAAATGCATGGACAGTACGGTGCTGCCTATGGTACTGTGCACTATAAAGAACCCTTGAAGTCATTCGAAATAAGGGCATAGTCCCGGCTTCGGGCTTCCTTCTGTCGCGATATTACCATGATTGTGCAGAACGCGACGTAAAGCAATATTCATTGATATACTCTCCGCAGTAGATTTAGTATATGGGTGGAAGGTGAAGGCAATGTTTTTCATGGGTTCCAAAACAATTAACCCTATTATCAGATTATGAGTATTTAAACCACTCCAATCGATACAAAAACACGCTGGTTATGTTAAGTAATAAACACTATGAAATCAACAAAAACAAATGTTCAGATATGTATATTTACATACATAGAGACCACAAAACTCACGACATATCCATCCACAGTTTTTGGGGAAACAATCCATTTACAAATCAAAATAAAAATAAAAAACGCTCATGATATCTCTCTGTGATCATTTGTTTCTGAACAAGACTATTTTGTTTAAAAAAAAGTTGCAAACTACATCAGCTTGTTTTGGAAAAAAACTGATCGCCAAGCGAAAACATGAAATTTTTGGATTTATAATGAGGTGTAAATGGATAGTTTCCCCCGTCACCTTCCATCCATATACTAAATCTACTGCAGAGATCACCCCCGTCGATAGTACAAGTGCACACTGCAGGTTTGCATACAACTCTGCACGGGACAATGCTGGTCAGCGATACTGAAGGCCCAGTGTTTCAAATTGGCTATCACCAGCTGGCATCTGTTTTCAACTAATGTAAATATAGACAACATACCCGGCACTTAGACAAAATATTAAACAGAAACGTTTTAGAAATTAGACAACATACACGGTCCAGTACTTGAGAAAAAAATGTCTCCGCGGGGCTATGCTCAGAGCAGCCAAATCCAAATATACTGGTGAAACAGATGACATAACATTTTGAAGCCAAACAATTGTTCTTGGTAAAAAAAGGGTTTGTAACTGAATAAATAAGTATGGTGTACTGTATGGTTTATGTGATAACATAGAGATGGGTCACTCATAAAGGTCCACATGCATAATATATGCGGACATAGTCGAGTATCGTAACTTTATTTCTGTAATAGATCAGGGCAGGGATATACCAGTTCTGAGAACCTGCTCTGAGAACTTGACGAAAATATAATTTACACTCCCGCTATTTCAACACTAAATTACAAAGTAGGAGCGTTTTTCAGTTATGGGCTTTTGGGAAATCTGACAAATTGATCAAAATGTGTATAAATTATATCATGATAAAAAAACGACATAGCCTTGTTAAAAAATATCTTGGGTGTTAAATCCTTTTAATTTGTAGAATATAACGTTCTTCGCCTAAGCATATGGAATATCCTTAACCATTATGTTCGAAGTTGTGACATCAACAGTGACATCAACAAAATAGTGTAAATAATGTAGACTCAGATTAATCAGCCGCATTTTCAGCAAACACAAAACACTTCTAACATTCATACAACGTCGGCGCAACGTTTTTGACGTTGGTCCAACATTGTATAAATCTTATACAAATGTTTTTTGTAGGCTGGGTTTACGTTGTCTGGACTGAGTGAGCTATTTTGACTTTACACTGGGACATATTCTAAGTTAGAGGACTTGGTGCGTTATGTGAATCCACATAGGAGCCATTTGATCCCCTCTGAGACTCTACCTGTGCCCTGAATGTCAACATGTGTTTATGTCAGCCACACCAGGACATAAACCCTCTACCCCACCTGGTGCCAGGATATTGCTTTTTCGGAAATGTCCCCTCAATTCCAAGTGTGTTTACAAGTATAAGAAAACACATTTATCTGTACACAAATAAAACTACTACTCAACAGCGAGTGCTTTATTAAAAATCGTTGACGTCGACGTATAAAACGTGTAAGGCTGCAACTATGATATTGATTGTAAATATAAGTTATTACTTATTTTATAGCTCTGGGTCTATATGTGGATACGGCATGCACATACGAGTTATGATAACTCGCATTTTAATCGTCATTGTCATTGTATCATGCAGGTTTTTTATATGATTTAGTGGGACAACAAAACTTGTTTTAGAAAATATATAGCTCATATGCAAATAAAAGACTTTTCAAAATAATATGAAAAATATTAACACAAATGTATCGGAAGTATCAATATCCATCATTCTGCTGGAAAGAGAGTATCCATGGTACGCACCCATGGGAACGACCACGATGGAGTGACATGTCTGGTCAGCTTAATTGTAGTGTATTTTCTACCAGAAGATGGCATTTTGGACAGGACTAACACCCACAGGAACTATTGACTGCATGGGGGAATTTAGCTTGAATGATATCATTTTTACCCTTTTTATAACAAGGCGAGACATGTTGTCTTTGTATTACCAGACATTCATAAAATAAGCTATTTCAACAAGGCGGATATATTAAAGGTGTTAAGGCATAATGACTATTCTGTGTCGTGATTGAAATGGTAAGATCCACATACGTAAATTAGAATACTTTACGCGCCTATACATGTATGTATTAACTTATATACGCTTTCTGTGCGAGTGCATTGTTTTAACAAATGATACATACATTTTTTTGTGGGACTATAAATGAACGTTTTCCTATATTTTTATGCTGATATAGTGGCGTCTTACAAATATTGTGTGAAGATTTAAAACATTTTTTGTCCTATGACATATTTTTATAAAATTTATGACAGTTCTAATTAAATTGATTTTTAAGTGTAGCTGTGATTAGATTATTGATATTTTAATTTACATAGGCCTGCATACCTTTTACAACATCATATTTTTTAGAAATTTTATTGTATTATTAAATATATAACAGGGCGCATAGCCTATGTTGAAAATAACATCTTTGCTAATATGTATACACCATGTATAATAAATAATAAATAAATGAAGGCAATAACATGCTGAAAGCTGACATAAAATGAAATCTGTATTTTTACCCGATTACGCAAAGTTCTGTCAATAAAATAGTGGGTTCGGGGCAGCAAGTACCAATGAAGAATGCCCCAGTCATTCATTTGTTTCAAATACGGTGTGGAATACCATACGTGGGTCTAGTTAGTTTATGTCTACGCTCATTCATGCGATTTCATACTAACAGATAGTTACCTCATTCATCTGGTTCGTTATTATATACGTATGATCATAGGCTACTTCTTCCACATCTTGGTGATAGTTATATTTTAATATGCCCAAGAGTACAGGGCCTGGTTAATATTTCTTTCCGTTTGACACCACTGATCACTGCTGATGTAGGCTTATACGGGATTCGCCTAGGGAGTGTCTATATCTGAAAGCGGGATTCACGTCAAACCTCTAACTCTAAAATTGGCTTTAGCGCTGGACCGTATTTTTTGCCAATCTAGCAGATTCTCGAAAGAGCCCCGTCCTAGAGAGAAGGTCCCATCAAGTCAGATCTGCTGTGTTAGGCAGCATGTAACTTCATTTTGCGTTGGCCCGATGGCGCGACCACAAGTCTTACAAAATAAAGACTACCCGGCAAACACTATGTTGTTTTAATGTTGTACCAACGTTGCAGACGGTGGCACAACATTAAAACAGCATTGGGTTAATATCTCGCCTTCACTGTCGAGGTTGTCAGAAATGTCATTCTGGTCACTGCTCTTTCGAATCAAACGGAATCGTTCGTTTTTTGCACAGATCTGTAAGGTTATTGCAAGTAAAACTTGATTTGTCCTGCATAGAAATAGCAGATAATAAGGCCAAGTCCCACTCTATAACCACCGGCTGGAACGAGTAAGACTGATTCGCCTGGCTTTTTCGGGCTTTATCGTTATTATCTTGACTGAGCACCGCTGCGTTATGGTCCAGAAGCCTCCTCCTCAACTTAACGTCGGCGAACCACGTTACTTTACTACAGCAAGCACAATATAGTTTTCAATCGCTTATTATTCTGGGCGCAATCCATCCACAGCCGCACATTTTTCAATGTGCATTTATGCAACACGTGGGGGATATAAAATACAAGTAATTCATTACGTTAACCTTTTCAGAGCGGGCACCGTCTTTAGACGTCAGAATCAGATTCTGACCTATAAAGAACGTCCCCGCAAAGATTATAATGCCCGTAGATCCGTAGTAACATAGCTATTCAAATGAAGCAGAAAGAGCTAACTAAGACATTTATAATGATTTCAAATTGTCAAAACCCAACAGGGGTCTACTTGGTTTATACGAGAATAGTTCAGAGTTGTAAGGGTTAATGCCTCATTGGGACAAAGATGCTCTGAGACTACACCCGGGGATCGATTTTAGACGTCAGAATCTGACGTCTACAGACGTCATATTATGACGTCTAAAGTCGATCCCCGCCCATGTAATAGAATCTAGTGATTACCATTGTCTTTGAAATTTAAATTTAGGCAGCAATTTATAATGTGAAGGACAATAACAAAAAAATAAACCTATTGCGATAGATTAACTGAAATATTTTTAATCAGAGCATTTCTGCTGTAGTACGGAGTCGAATCGGAATGATTTATATGAACCATAGCTGTCTGTATAACATAATTATGCAGATTTAGAAAGTGTTATGTAGTAGTAACAAATCTTACCTTATAAAATGTTCCTCGGAGCGGACTCCACTTCAAATCAAGCGATCAGTTTAAGTGCTCAGTATGAAAAGTTTATACACAAAATGTTATTTCTTATAACTTGTACATTTTGTATCTAGTCCTATCGTGTTTTTTTAGTTTTCGCAGAACTTGTAAGTAACGGAGTACCATCCGACGTGAAAAACACCGTTTAGAACTGGATAATAAATGCGTCGCGTTTGAGTTTAGCAGTACTTATAAAGTAAATGTAACCTGGTGATCAAAGATGTCTCTTGTTTGGTAGAATATAACTTGTGGCATTGACATTCAATTAATGTTTAATCTAACTATCAAAGTTGATGGAATTTACACTTTTTTGACCGACATATCCTGGGTTGCAGTGTCTACCTTATAGTCAGACACTCCGTAGAGGAGTATCTTATGTTAGAGGTGCACTGTGACCGTCAGTCAGCGCCTTATCATCCCTCACCTGGTGCCCAGACAAGTCAATTTGCTGGCTCACCAGTCTCCAGAAAAACACTCCCTGTCTTCTTTCACACACCTTATAAAACGTGTCCATTTGCCTGTGCGCTCATTCCACGCTGTCCAGACTTGACAAAGGTACCGCGCTATTCAACCACACGTTCTGCTCCAGAGCGGTGAGATGGCCCGTGTCCACACGTCCGCTGTCTCATCCAGCGGGTCTTTGTTGTCCTGGCGCGCAATGCCATGAAGCTGGCGGCGATCTAGCTTAATGCCTGTAGATCTGACACGCCTATAGAGTCTGATGCTTATAGAGGTTCTGGCTGCTGTTGCTGTGTTGTCTTCTGCGCCGCCTGCTGCTAATGGCGAGAGGGGAGTAGCGCGCAATGCTGATATCTCAACAAGAAATAAAGCAAGTACGCTCCACTCCTCGCTCCTCACATCGGATTCATATCACAGATGCTGAAACACACACCACAATCAATGATTATAGGCCTAATACCACATTATTACCCAGATAATCGGTCTACCTTACTACTCTACAATATAAACCTAAATTGAGACCGCATACCACTGCAGGAAGTGCATAATAGTACCAGTTAAGTACCACATCAAAACACCTATCCTTCTGCGGTGCTCAAAGAATAAACAGAAAACACGATACGATGACCCGGTGTTGGTTTAATGTTGGGCCAGCGTCGCAGACGCAGGCCCAACATTAAACCGGGTCAGCGTGTCTTGTCTGCTGTGTTATAAACAGCGGTGTGCTGCCCAGAGTGGTCTGCAGGGTGTTGGGCTGTGCTGACAAACTCTCTGAAGATGCCGCTTTCTTTTGGTCGGCTGTCTGCAGACCTGATTATCAGATTTAAATCTGTGCTGCCCTCGTGCACTCTTCTCACCCTTCAAACTAGAATCAGTCTCGCGTTATTTTTCACCGGTGAAATTAATAAAATACTACAATTAGAATGTTATAATTGTACTGTTCTGCACAGAATACATATTGCAATTGATGTTGGTCATGGGATATACAGGAGTTGACTATAATTATTGAACAGATAAAAAAACGAGGAGCAGTGTTCGTAACTGACTATACATGTCATATGAAACACAT
The DNA here is from genome assembly GCA_964017125.1 of Flabesymbios commensalis. Taxonomy (NCBI): domain Eukaryota; kingdom Metazoa; phylum Annelida; class Polychaeta; order Terebellida; family Flabelligeridae; genus Flabesymbios; species Flabesymbios commensalis. Next base: position 31,907,825 of record OZ024912.1, read on the forward strand.
ATGCCTCCATGTACATATATCTTGCTAACTTTATTTTAAGTAGTTATGATGCGTATTTTAAATTCCATGTGCTTGTTTGAAAACTCCCTCTCTCCTTCCTCCCCCCTCCCCCACTTGAGCAGCATTTGTGCTGTTTAATACCAGTATGTAATACTGATTTAATACTGAGATAATTATGGAAGTGATGACCACTATACGTGGCTGTTATCACGTCCAGGCTGCCGTGCAAAAGCAAACAGAAGAAACTTTTCACTTAAAAAGTAACCACATACTGCTGTTTGCCTTTGCACGGCAGCATTTGTACAACGGCCGACGTTGTATAAATGTTATACACGTGTTTTACATTTGCTGGGATGGACCGGGAGGTTTTTGTTTGCAGAGAAAATGGCCATAACTAACAACCAGGCGTGATGATGACAAGCTGAGAGATTTATAAAATCGTAAATATTCCCCAGCGGCAGGCGAGCTAACCATGACAACTTAAACGATGCTTACGATGTTTATAGTAACCTTAACCCTTTAACCGCCGGTGCCGCATATATTGGGTTTTTCACTCAATTATTGTCACATTCAGTACCGCCTTTTAAGCTTGTTAAAGCCATAATGTGACATCAATCAGCACGATTTGAAAAGTGTTGACCTCCATTCTGTCAAATCTGAATAATTTTCACTCACTTGAAGTTGTGGATCGCGTCAGGTATAATACAGAATGTGAGGAAGCACGTCGCAATATGTTGAAATATAGAAATAAATATAGGAGATTAAAAAATGCGACATATTTTAACGAAGTTAGAGTATATAGTAAACAATACAAGAAAACTGTAAATAAAGCTTTCCGTGAATATAAAAAAGCCACCATAAAAAAATTACGAGCATTACAATCCGAAAATCCAAAGGAATATTGGAACATAATCCAGGAAAAAACAAAACGAGTGAATGGGACTAAAATATCTTTAGATATATTTGAGCAACATTTTAAGAAATTAGCGTCTGAAACTGAGTCAACTAATCAGACGGAGGCATGCCACCGTGAGGAGCTCAACGTCGCTGACGATCCTGATCTCAATAAACCCTTTACCACCCAAGACATTACAAAAGCCATCAAAAAATTAAAAAGTCACAAATCATCGGGAATTGATCAAATTATCAACGAATTTTTTAAACATTCGCCAGATAAATTAATACCAGTATATGCAAAATTATTTAACATTATTCTTTCTACAGGCATAGTACCAGACGATTGGGCTATTAGTATTATAAGACCCATCTACAAAAATAAAGGAGATGATACTGATCCAAATAATTATAGAGGTATTTCTCTGCTCAGTTGCTTCGGTAAGCTGTTCACAAGCTGTCTGAATGAAAGATTATCAAACTTCGTTAAAGCTCATGACACCGTCGGTCCAGAACAGGCCGGTTTCAAATCCGACAATTCCACCATAGACGACATTTTTGTTTTGAAAACTTTGGCTGATATTTACCTCAACAAACGTAAACGATTATACTGTTGTTTTGTAGACTACCAAAAGGCATTTGATACCATAAATAGAACCAAATTATGGACCAAGTTGTTATCCTCTGGGATATCAGGGCGGATTCTAAAAGTAATTAAAAACCTCTACAGTCAGGCAAAATCATGTGTTAATGTAAGTGGAAAAAACTCTTGTTACTTGTTACTTGTTGTCAGCGAGACACAACTTCGAGTGGGTGAAAATTCCAATTGAATAATTTGGCGGTTAAAGGGTTAAAACCAATATATCTTCTAAATCTAAGCACACCGGATGCAGCACCTCACTAATTTACATTACGTTGGTTTCTAGTTTTTACATCGCGAATATCGACTAAAATGTATATATATAATGTGTAGGTGCGGGTGTAATATAATTTCTTCGGATACTGGTTTAGTTTGGAATGTGTATTGTCATAGTTTATTCAGTTTTAGCTGACATTTCTGTCATCGTCAGCTTCAAATGAAATGAAGCTTCGAAAGAGGAGGAGTGTAACACTTAACACTTAAAGCGCTACAATATTTTTTGCATAAATCATGGAGACCAAAGAGTGTTTAGTTTGAAGATATCATAAATGGCCTAATCGGCTCCTTCAGCTTCATTTGAATACCTATGTTATGGGTCTACGATCATTAGAAATATTTGCATTTTTTAAATGCGGGGATCGTCTTTATATGTCAGAATCCGACGTCTACAGACGTCAGATTCTGACGTGTAGAGATGGTTCCCGCGCTGAAAGGGTTAAGTAATTAAATAGACGGGTTTTAGATTAAGTTTCGTCAATTTGTCCCAGCTCAAGGATCCGTGATGGTGAATGTCCTACATAATACATTGACCCTTTACCCGCCAAATTATTCAATTTAAATTTTCACCCATTTGAAGTTGTGTCTCGCTGACGCGATCCACAACTTCAAGTGAGTGAAAATTATTCAGATTTGACATGTACGCAGTTATTTTGAGCATTTTTACGTGTTATGCAGGCTATTAGCATAACCATACATATTACCACTCTTTGACTCACTGCTGAACTATAGCACGGGGACTATGCACAATGTTAATCTCGCAAACAATGACAAATATACAATATTTCAAATAGTTATCACAATACAATATTGGCCATCTGTGGTTTTACATATTTAACGTCACTGTGCTATTACATAGAAAATATAATAACCTAAAAATCGTTTAAGGCAATTTAATTGATACTTATAAATGTAGATAAAGGTGGATTTCGAAGATCCTTCGTTATTGCCGAGAAGTATCTATTATCTCTGATTAAAACTCATATAGCCCTTAGTTATACATCAATTTTTCACTAGTGAAGATATAATACTAGATACTAAGAAACTGAAATGTGCATGTCTTCTGATTGATGAGCTTAAAATAATGAGCTAATGGCAAATTTATGTTAAGTTAACATGTGGCTTATAGAAGTCAATATGAATATTGCTGGCTTCACACATGAACTGGTCAGCTCTCTCCGGCATTCGCCATCATAGCCGGCTGACTCCAGGCTGACTTATTACTGTGGGCCAACGATAAGCCAGCATATTGTGCCAGTCAAGCCATTGAAATCAATTGCGGCAGGTTTTTCTGGCTGAAGAGTTTGAGCATGGAGGGCAGTTACCAGGGGATCATCAAGTCATTCTGGCAAGAGCTGACCCTTCATCTCAATAGTGCTGTCCATTCCGGGTGGGGTGCTGCAGGGCATAGAACAAGTCAACCACCATCTGCAACCTACTGCCACTAAATACGGCACAGTTGATGTAGTCACACGAGGAGGTGGCAAATATGTGTTAAAAAAACCGGCCAGATCTAATTTATTTTTTCTTCCTACTTCCTCCACAAAGATGACAAATTCTTAGAAATCTGATATTACGGATAAATCCTCTATTATTCGGTGTTGATCAAATGTCCTAATGCATTCGATACCGTTCTATAAATGCACGCCACTTCATTCCAATCGACCGCGTTGAGAGCTGTGCTAACTAAAGCCACTTGAAAGCAATCTCCATCTATTTGTTTTGCACTTTTTGCACGTCGATGAGCGAGTAAGATCATTGAAATGTGTAGGTATTTAACAACAACGCTTCAGCACACAGAAAATTGGATACGCGTGGATCACTATAATATTAAACCATGAAGCTTATCAAAGTGATAGTACGATATTGTTCAATCAGCTTTAAATATTTTAAAATATGCAACTAATATTATAGATCTTCCAAGGTACATCACTGGTTTGGGCAGTCAAGGCGCTGGAAAAATATACTTGTAAATATGTACAACAATGTAATGTTAAAATACTTGATGATGGTATATTATATTGACTGATCGCCATTATTATTATTATAGCTCAATACAAAATTATGACTACGTTATTGAAAGCATATGTCAAAATAAATTGAAAGTTATATGGATTGGATACAGTATAAATATTATTGATTTTATTACTATGTATTAAATAAGTTGATCTTAGGTTGAAATATTGTTTATTATTTATAATGCCAAGCCCTCACGGAAACACAGCAAATGTGGAATGGCCTAATGAATATTTTACTTAGTTAACTAGTTAATTGGTTAAATTATTATTATAACTAAAATCGTTCCCCATAATTATGCTAAATGCGGCCGGATGAACCTCATGAGGCAGATTAAGCGATAGTTTGTATTAATTATGAATAGTGTTTCTGCACACAGACCAGTCAATAATGAACTGCAGCTTCTCATCGCTAGCATACATGTGGCCGAGGTCGTGGAGATGTCTAAAGTGACAGAGTGGCTGGCTGATGAACGATGACAATGACACCCCTGTGTCTTCCAAGCGTAGTAGATTTGTCAGTGAATATTGTCACAATTTGTTAAAAAGGAGATCAGAGTCCCTAGCTGAAGACAGAAGAGAGACGTGGCATGTCATCATTGTCAAGTCGATGGCAGTGGCTTCTGTTGGTAGTAATAATGCACAACGCGGTATGGGGCCCCAATCACTCATTCTTTCAGATCTCCCTGTCCAAGAAAACGTCAAGAAAAGTGGTACCGTATTTGACCAAAACTGAATAACATTAGCACACCAATTAGCCCTCGTTAATTTCCTTGTAGATTATCAGTTTATCGGATCAATAACCCTTTAACCGCCAAATTATTCAATCTGAATTTTCACCCACTTGAAGTTGTGTCTCGCTGACGCGATCCACAACTTCAAGTGAGTGAAAATTATTCATATTTGACAAAATGGTAGTCAACTGTTTTTAAATATTGCTGATTGATGTTACATTTTATATTTAACATGTTTAAAAGGTGGTACTTAATATGCTAATAAAAAATGACAAACCGAATATATGCGGCACCGGCGGTTAAAGGGTTAAAATGGATGCCCCGGAGAAGACTACTGAAGGACGACCGATGAATGAATGATAGCTTACCGGGAGAGATATAATCATTATATATATCAGGATAAACATGTGCACTCAGTTTATTCTGTATAATGTAAGAACTGCTGATGTTATCTCGTATTGAACAAAATGTACTTTTGTTCTACGATTCCCATGTTCTATTTTCAAATAGTCAATGATGCATATCTACTGTATATTACTCCAAATCGGATTGCAATTACACCATGAAAAATTGTGTGGAATAAAAAACAATGATGCCCATTTTCCTTCCACGCAAGATGAGAATGGTATCACCAATCGTCATCTTGTTTGGATTAAAACGAGCAGTGACGCATATTTTATCTTCACTTTATTCCATGGAGGATAAAAATCACGCCAACAATGATAATTTTGTATTGCGTGAAATGAAGAATAATTGCTAGACATAATAACATTATCTTACTCCGTAAAAGATGAGAGTTGTTGTTTCAATTATCATAAATAGACAATCATGGCAATTTTATCTCTATTAGACTCGATGTATAAACATGAAATTGTTAAGCAATGTCATATTTAACTGCACAGAAGATGAGAAATTAATCAGCAATAATGAGCGTAAAAAATATTTCAATAATGTCTAGTTTGTCTGAAAGATTTTAATATGATTAATTAGATTATCAATAATCATTATCATCTTATGCGGACTAATAAATAGGTCTATTTTAATGTCTATTTGACCTGTTTGTAATATAAAACTGTAAAACACATAAGTGTGATGATTATGGTTGCTGTTAAATGGGAATACCTTGTTTTGACTTCATTTTGACAATTCTTATAACGCCCTATGCATACGGAAGCGCATTGGGGACATGGTGTGTTTTATTTTTATCTCCCATTTTCATAACTCGCCCGGGTGAGATACTAACTTGCCCAGGCAAGATACTAACTCGCCTGGGCGGGATACTAACTCGCCCGGGCGAGATACTAACTCGCCCGGCCAAGATACTAACTTGCCCCGGCAAGATACTAACTCGCCTGGGCGAGATACTAACTCGCCCGGGCGAGATACTAACTCGCCCGGGCGAGATAATAACTCGCCCGGGCAAGATACCAACTTGCCCGGGCGAGATAGGCTACTAACTCGCCCGGGCGAGATACTAACTCGCCTGGGCAAGATACTAACTCGCCCGGGCGAGATACTAACTCGCCCGGGCAAGATACTAACTTGCCCGGGCGAGATAGGCTACTAACTCGCGCGGGCGAGATACTATCTCGCCCGGGCGGGATACTAGCTCGAGATACTAAATTAGCCTACCATAGTCCAGTCCCTGTCCCACAACCCCGTATACATTTTAATGTACCCTAAATTTCTCAATGCTTTCATGTAAAGGGACCAATCCCGATGAAAAGGCTACGATCATTTTTTTCAAAATGGCCGCTAGACGACATATTAAAAATTATATTGAACTGTTCATCAAAAAATCTCAACTAATACCTTTTTTTCGACTAATTTGAAGTCCAGGAATTAATTTGTCAGGTTATGTTGACGATATAAGTTACCATCGACATATAAATACAAAATGGCCGCCAGACGATAGATTTTAAAAATATATATTGAACTATTTGTCAAAAAATCTCAACTAATACCTCTTTTTCGACTAATTTGAGGTCCAGGAATACATTTGTCAACTTATTGTGACGATATAACTAACAATTGACATACAAATCCAAAATGGTGGCCAGCTGTCATCTAAAAAATATAATTTACTACAACTTTTGTAAATGCATTCCCTCGACTATTGGTTAATTTAGATTCTTCGTCTATTTGGAAACCATAAAATCTCTTTATGTTGTTTTGGAGGATCTAAAGGAACATCTTCAAGGTTTAATGCCGTTTAGGCCACTACCCTAGGGCCACGCTCTCCTGCAATTGAGATATAGATGGGGACACTGAGTGACCGGAGATTGACCGGATCTGAGACTCATAGTCTTAAAAAAATATTTTCTATGCTTATAAGTATCAGATCTGGTTCAATCTCCGGTCACCAAGTGTCCCCATATATATCTCAAATGCAGGCGAGCGTGCCCAGGCCCCCGCCCAGTAGATCAAATGAAGGCGTTATGTTGGTTTAATGCTTAGACGCTGTTGGCCCATAATTTATACAACGTTGTGTAAACGTTATTTTTACCATATTTTGGAAAGGGGTATCTAAACTGCAGAGACTATGGGTAGGCTACGACGTCACAGACAGGGGCAGCCTCGGAATGTCTGCTAGTGTTTCTGAGCTCACCTCAGATGCACTCTATCTAAACCAAACTGCAGAGACTATGGGTAGGCTACGACGTCACAAACAGGGGCAGCCTCGGAATGTCTGCTAGTGTTTCTGAGCTAACCTCGGATGCACTCTACATGTAATTAAAAATAATCACTGGTAAATGTTTAATAATGCAGGTTGAAATCTAGTCCACTCGTTTTTCGGCGAGATAATCCTTTCTGGAAACAGTAGGAAGGAGGGGCAGTGACTATCTACAGATAATGTTCAAAATCATGTGACCAATGACGAGGTGTTCATCACGCCCCAAAATGATATGAGCACGAAGACCAGTGACTAGTAAAACGAACTATATTTTTATATCAAAACAATAAATATTTGGTGTAATGTCTGTACCTTTTCACAAAATAGTGTCTAATCTATTAAGAGTGAGTTATGTTACTTAGTTTTATCATGCTTATCATAAACGCTCGCATTCAACCTTTCACATGCTACCCATAATTGACCCGGTATTCCTTTCTACTCCAAACCACTCCAAACCCACTCCACATTTCCTAAATAGGTAACGTGACTGAATGACGCGTCTGATTGGTTAGAGTCCGGAGTACAATGACAATTGGGTCGATATGATGATGATATTATAATCCGGTGGCTCTTTTCTGATACAGGCCAGTTTCAACACGCAGTACACTGTGGTACAACGCTGACTGGCTCGATGTTTTTTTAAATGTTGGCAACGTTGGCCCAATATTAACTCATAGTGGGGCAGATATATCGGGCCCTGTTACACTCTATATATAGGGAGGAGGTTCATGCATATTAATCTACTGTGACGTCAGAATTATCAACTATGGGATTTGATTGGTAGTTCCCCAATTGCCCCGTCCAATCACGTGTCACCACTGCATAAATGACGTGATTGGCTGAAAAATATTTTTTCTCAACGTCCGCGTGAAAACACGAGAATTTGTTTCAAATTGTTTTAATCATGGTTGCCGAATTACTCAAACATTTGCAAATCATTGGCCAAATGACCTTTGTATAAAAATAAGTCGAATAAAAATATTCCACAAACATATATTCCACATACATATATAATAAATAATAAAAATCTATGTGAATATTATCACATCAAGTAGAGGACTGTTTAGCTGGTTATGGAGCATGTCTCTTGGTCCAAGGTTTTCTCTCACGTGCGAAATTTCGTCAACTGTACAATAATGGACTTTTTGAAATAATCTGTTTTTGTCAAATACGAGTAGGCTATTATGAGCTCCTGAAAAAAGTCAAATAAAAAAACATATGATGTAAGCATGTCCATACATTGGAACTGCAAAAGTTGTTTTTAATTTTCGTGCTGCGCATTTACCAGTTAAGCGAGATATAGAGACGAAATTCCCGCATTTCTTTTTTTGGACATGCCTATCAAGCCAACATAAATTACCGATTTTTTGATAATGTTAGTCTGATTATGTCGCTTTAAACTAGAAAACAAAACCCAGTAAACAAGAGTTGTTGACCCAATATTGTGTCAATGTTGGGTCATTGTCGTAGACAGGGGACCAACATTCTAACAACATTTGTTCAATTTCTGTTGTTTGCTGGGAAAAAACAGGACATAACATGTATAATAATAATTATGGCATGACCCAACAAACACGAGACGTTGAACCAATACAGCATTAATGTTGGCCCATGGTTTAGTGCACTGCCCCAACATTAAAACAACATTAGCATAACATTTTGTGTTTGCTGTGGATCACCTTGTAAAAGTATTGTGGACATATGTTTATTATTTCAAATAATTGGACATTTTCAATTAATTTTACATCAGTAATTATTCCTGCATATAAACTTATTTATTGCCCCTGCAGAAATCGCGTCTACACGTAGCCGAGATACCTTACACTTAGCTTAGACACCTTACACGGAGTCGAGATCTTGGGTACACCTAAGCGAGATACCTTACGGTAGCCGAGATACCTTACACGTAGCCGAGATCTCGGGTACGCGTAGTCGAGATACCTTTACGTGTAGCCGAGATACCTTACGCATAGCCGAGATCTCGGCTACGTGTAGCCGAAGTCGGTTACACTTAACCGATTATATACTTACACGTAAGCTATTATGATTACACGTAAACATACTGAGTTACACGTAAAGTGTTGATCTTACGCGTAGCCAAAACATTGGCTATGCGTAGCCGAGCTCGGCTACGCGTAGCCGTAGCTCGACTACACGTAACCGAATTTGGCTACACGTAACCGAATTCGGCTACGTGTTACCGAGGCTCGGGTACGTGTAACTGAGGTTCGGGTCCGCGTAACCGAGGCTCAGGTACGCGAAAAATGTGGGATTTATGTCCCCCACAGCTTGCCATAGATTTATGTCCCCCACGGCTTGCCATTATAATACTCACCTGCACACCAAATAAGTTTGGAATCAATGAAAAATCTAAAAAATCATGTCGTTTGACAGTTTGACCTTGCAGTGACCTTGAGATGACCTTAATGTTACTTTAGAGTTGTACCCCAGCAAAGCACAAAACCAGCCCATGGTAACTTTTTAACCCAAACCTAAATTATGAATCTAAATTAACCAATAGTCGAAGGATTCCATTTACAAAAGTTGTAGTAAATTATATTTTTGAGATGACAGCTGTTCACCATTTTGAATTTATATGTAAATGTTTATATACTTATATTGTCAAAAAAACATGAAAAATGTGTTCCTGTACCTCAAATTAGTCGAAAGAGGTATTAGTTGAGATTTTTTGACAAATACTTAGATATATTTTTTTTAAATAAAGTCGTCTGGCGGCCATTTTGGATTTATATGTCAATGGTTACTTATATCGTCAAAATAACCTGACAAATTAATTCGTGGACTTCAAATTAGTCGAAAAAGAGGTATTAGTTGAGATTTTTGGAAGAATAATTCAATATAATTTTTTAATATGTGACATCTGGCGACCATTTTGAAAAAAATGATCGTAGCTGAGTTATGCCCCACTGATCAAATGTCTACCCTGTTAATTTTTATCGGGGATTGGTCCCTTTACATGAAAGCATTGACAAATTTAGGGTACATCAAAATGTATACGGGGTTGTGGGCAGGGAATGGACTATGGTAGGCTAATTTAGTATCTCGCCCGGGCGAGCTAGTAGCCTATCTCGCCCGGACAAGTTAGTATCTTGCCCGGGCAAGTTAGTATCTCGCCCAGGCAAGTTAGTATCTCGCCCGGGCGAGTTAGTATCTCGCCCGGGCGGGTTAGTGGCCTATCTCGCCCAGGCAAGTTAGTATCTCGCCTGGGCGAGTTAGTATCTCGCTCGGACGAGTTAGTAGCCTATCTCGCCCGGGCAAGTTAGTATCTTGCCCGGGCTAGTTAGTATCTTGCCGGGGCGAGTTAGTATCTTGCCAAGGCGAGTTAGTATCTCGCCCGGGCGAGCTAGTGGCCTATCTCGCCCAGGCAAGTTAGTATCTCGCCTGGGCGAGTTAGTATCTCGCCCGGGCGAGTTAGTATCTCGCCGAGGCGAGTTAGTATCTTGCCCGGGCGAGTTAGTATCTCGCCGGGGCGAGTTAGTATCTTGCCAAGGCGAGTTAGTATCTCGCTCGAGCGAGTTAGTATCTTGCCCGGGCGAGTTAATATCTCGCCCGGGCGAGTTATGAAAATGTGAGAAAAAATAAAACACACCATGTCCCCAATGCGCTTCCCTAAATAACTCCTAAAATACAATGATTCCATGTAAAGAAACAGCAAGCTCTGATTAACACAATGAATCACACTGGGTTTGTGTTGACGGGTTCTGATGCCAGTGATTACTTTCTACATTATCGCAACAGTAGAAGCTGGTGAGTGCATGTAATCAGGTAATTAAAATATAATCTTGATAACCTGACATCCAAATCCACAACGTCGCCATTATATGATTTCATAGTTTATTACCTGGCGGTTCCTTAGACATGTCATAATAGCTTGGATTTTCTTAAGATTTCCATTCCACCTAATTCATCTGAGTTGTAACTTCTGAAATTGATTACACTTGGTCATATCACGCAAATGGGATATAACGGCTTCAGTCATGTCATGACGAAGAAATATATATCACAATGGATATTTCAAAAGCCCAATGAAAGCAGGTGTTCTTCATGATCGAATGATTTTCGATTAAATAGCAAATAGTTTAGTTTGGTGCATAAAATCATGAATGATGGAGGTTTCGTGCTCCACTATTTTGGCAGTAACCTCGCTTGATATTTTCGCGAATTGTATTTTATTATAATGGTAAGAACTAGGTTACACAAACCCTCAGGACGGAGCATGACCGTGTGGCCAAAAGGAAAACAAGTTGATTATCAGTGGGCGACAGTTAGCGTAGCCTAAATTTCAAGCATGTTGAACGAGCACCTTAATATTTAGGCGGTGTTTGTCCGTCATCATTAAACAGGTTAAATGCGTGGTCAAAACGCCACCCCCTCCCCATAAGGCATTGATACTGCATGTCTCTCTCTCCCTCTCCTAATGTCCCTGGCAATGGAACCATGTAAAGCCTCATTTCTAATGTACCTCGCCATATAATATAACCGCCTACATTTGACTAAATCATTACATTAAAAACGTAAAAAAATGTAACCAAAAAGTCGAGATACATATTTCTTGTAGTAGGTAAATTATTAGTATTGCAATAAAATGAAGGGATAAATAAATGGCGAAGTAAACGAATGAAAGCAGGAATGTATACACGAAGAGTGAAATAACTAAGTAAATACTGATCCAAGTAGGGATTCAAGAAAGAATGACAGACTGAAATACTATAAGAAGGACTAAATATAGGAATAAATAAAACACATTGCATAATAATGAAAAGGAAAGTACTAAGGTAAATTATGCCGGTTCACATGGTAGTGATCAGGTGATGGTAATAGTGCAAAATGCGGCTCTATTTTCCTCTTGGAGGACAATGATCCACGTGCAAATCAGGTTCTACAAACCTGGTGCATAATGTTAGGTTGATTGAATGTGTTGAGACATGCGAGACGCCATGACCGCAATGTGACCCGGCTGTGTACAAGACTGAAAACGGAACACGTACATTTTGCATTGGGCTAGCGTCTAGTTCTTGTGATTGTGCCTGCAGATGTTGGCAGATGTTGTGTTGTTGGCCCAGCAACGACGCTCAGCCCAGCATTGGGCCAACGCCTCGTGTTTGCTGGGGACCCCCGGGGCAGGCTCGGACCCCGGCCTCTTATAGGGTATATAGATCCACCCGTCTCCTAAATGTCCCCAGGTAATGGGACCCTAGACCACCTGCACCCACCCTCACCCAATCTGACTGGACAGGGTAGCAGGGTGAATGTCTGTCTCAGCCTTAGGCTCTCCCCTCTTTGGCATCCGGTCAGCAAACTATTAGAAAGACTGACATCATACTGGCATAACATTGGACCGATTTGGCATGACTATGGCGAAACACATATTCACGGATCAAAAACACAATCGAGTTGTGCATTGTGGATTTAGATAATAATTCCTGATTCCTACTAGAAATTATTGAAATCTTCGAAATACCCTGTCACAACAAGTCTACCCTTCCTTGTGTCGACTATGTTGACTATGGTCACATGAATAATATAATAAAAAAAGTTGCATCATATCCACATGTTTTAAATGAGAAGGGAGAGTATGGTCAATCTGATCTGTTACAATTCCCGAAACAGCTCCATAACTAGAGGCTTTTAAAGATAATGTATGTAATGATAATTATCTCTTTCAAGCCGGCTTTGGAAGTAACTACCGGACAACTGATAATATATTTATACTATGTACCATTATAGATAAACAGAGGTGTCTTTAAAAGCCCCTGTATATATGTTTTATTGATTTTACAGAAGCATTTGCCTACATTCACAAATCAGCACTATACTATAAATTACAGATCAGAGGAATAGACTTCAATGTATTAAATGCAATACAGAGTATGTTCTCTAAAGCTGAGTGCCGTGTGAAAAAGGCTTCTGCATCATTGCGATATTAAAAAGCGAATTTGATGTCCTGCAAGGTGCTACGCTTAGCCCCAAGTTATTTACAGAATTTCTACAAGATATATCCAAATTATATTATCAAGGTCAGTGTATCCCCGTAGATACTTTATTGATGGTATAATATTATACTTGTTATTTGCAGACGACCTTGTCCTTTTTGCAGATTCTGCCAATGGGTTTTGAGAGCAATTGGCTGCCCTGTGTAAGTATGTTTCTCTGTGGCATATTATGGTCAGCATTCTAAAAACAAAAGCTCTCATATTTACCAAACGCCATACGTCAGAATGTGACAAATTTTACAATGCTGATAACGTAACAGAAATATCTGAAAAATGTAAATACCTTGGGGTTGTATATAACACTAAATATTCTTAGAATGTATTGGGAAATAACGTTCCTTCATCGCTCTTTTTAACCTTGTAAAGAAGTTTTTTCTCCACACAAGCAATCTCGTCTGGAAGTCGGTAAATTGTCACCTGCTATTGCGTTCAATGTTTTTTGATTGTCAAATACTGCCCATATTAGAGTATGCAAGTGATATATGGTATATAGGTGATAGCGCTTATGATTTGGGAAAAATACATATAAAATGTATTAAATCAACTCTTAGAAAGCAAGCACCCTCTCCTGCAATATACATGTATGATGACACAGGACGTTTACCCTTAATTATCCGGCAACATATTAAAGCTATAACATACTGGTGTGTAATTCTAGACCTATAATAAAGTCACCCTGTCAAAACAAGCGTACAATATGCTACTAGAGGTAGATGGTACTGGATTCACAAACTGGTGCTCGCGTATTCCTTCTCTCCTTGCACTAACCGGGCTAGATCAAGCATGGGAAACACAACATATTGGTAATACCAATAAATTTATGCTTTCTTTTAAATATTTAATTGTTAGACTATTTACACAACGGTGGCGACAAGATATCTAGAGTTCAAGTAAGCTGCGCACATATTCATCAGTAAAATCATCTTTGTTTGTTGAGTTGTATATCTTAAACATAAGGGGAATTTAGGGGAACCAACTCATAACAGCATTGGCTAGATATTGCATGAGCTCACATGATTTAAAAATAGATAGAGGACAATACAATACTGCAATAACTCCAATAAATCAACGAATATGCACAAGGTGTGACCAAACAAAATTGACGACGAAATACAGCTTTTCTGTAGCTCTATTAATAATTAACCCGAAATCTTGTTTAATCAACATGTAGCCGACAAATGATATGTTTCTACATATTATGACACCTAGAGACATAACAGTGGTGAAGTCTCTAGCGCAATTCATATAGGGCTGTTTTAAACAAATAAGGTGTTAAAAATACCGAGTATAATAAATGTATTATCGTTCAAGCTGAAATATATTGCATGAGTGTCGTGTCTTGCGTGACTGGCACAAATGATTATTATCATGATTATGTGTAATTATTATTGTTTTAATGTTATCTTTTTTATCTAGAACAATCACAAGTCACCTGTCGCTATGCTATCCGTATTATCATGCTTTCATGTACTAACTAGGGTATTACCACATATCAGGACGGCTGTTGCTCTCGGATCTTTTTATTTGGCTTTTAGGGACGTTTATGGAAGTTTATATTGCTTTTGTTATCAGACGAGGTGGGGCCTTATGGAGGATTTCAGAGTTGCTAAGTCAACGGATTTTCTCTATGAGGTCGGGGATGTTTTTCTTCGATTGTAACTCCGAGTATGTGGTACATGTACTAACTGGGTCGTGATTGAAGATAGTGAATTGAAATAAGCTGTAATGTTTTTGTGCGAGGACTATTTCCTGTATGTATGACACAAATAATTATCATTCGTCATTATTACTGTTATTACGTTGTTAAGTTTACACCACTAGTCAATATCAGGGAATCTCCGAGCTACCTGTTTCGCGGATTGCCACACCTCATGTATTTGCAAGATATAATATTTGATTTTTAAAATACCATATAATTTTTAATATTGTCTTGATAATACTCTAGGTACTGTACCATAATAATGCACTTGTATATATTTTATGTTTTCAGTCTTATTGCTACTATATATAATTAGTATGTTATACATCGTAGCTTTTTTTATCTGTGGTTTTGGTGCAGGAAACAAAATGATAGACCCCTATATGTTATCTTGGTAATGCCTTTTATTGTTATTTTAAGTAGTCATTTGTATCATCGAAAGTTTATTACGGCAATGCCACTTAACATGATTTCAGTTATGTATGTCATACCATGTATATTATCATATGATTTTTAAAAAAATTAACAATATTGTATATACATGTACATATATCTCTCTTATTTCTATGACAAATAGGTATTTAATGACTACTTGTGTGTAGAATATGATTACATGCATATTCTCACAATAAACATTCAAGAGACGACATATAGATTTTCTGCCGATCCAATCACACAATTTTGTGATATTATTTTCTGATTAATTTTGAAAATCTGCACGATCTATTCTCCCATTATTTAATAGCATCTGGCTGGCCAAGATCGCGACCTTACGCCCGTTATGCAGATGCGACTCAATTCACCTGGAATTAATAGTTTATTGTAATTAATTAATTTGGCCTACTCTGTTCATTTAAGGCCATATTTCGCTAGCGTCGTCTCGACATGAACTGTTGCGGGCGATAGAACTCTAAGATCGACTATTCGCTGATATTTTGATATGATATATGAATTTCCTGTTAAAGGGCATAGATATATTGGAGGATCTCAGATGGTAAGCGAAAAGTAATAAAAACAATAAACTGAGTTTATATAAGTTTTTACTAAATCAAGATTTAGTAAAAATACACAGAATTTGCATGAAGACTGATAACTATAGCGCACTTGACCTTGTAGCTATCGCTATAACTGTTGATTACACAGATTTATCTCAGGTGAATCACTTTGCAGGCTTTCAGTAACTACACAGGCAGATGGTCATATTGATATGTGTGCTGGTCAGTGTGGTCAGGTAAATAGATAGCGCTGAGACTTCGCCCCTGCGGTCAAAATAAATCCATACAATACCCCCCTCCCTTCTCTTCAAGGTTAGGTTGTGGTGTTTTGTATGCCAAACTACCATGATGATGGTAGATAGATGGGGTTTGGACAATGGAGAGATATTAGTATTTCACGCATAATATATTCAATAAAACACAGACTTGATACGTAACCAGGCATGTTTTATCTTACACAAATTCTAAATTTTCTGGGAAATGAATTATGTTAGAGCCAATTTAATCATATTTATTACGCACGTTCTGGGAGACATATACCTACAGTTTTCTTTTTACATTTAATTGGATTTTACACCCCTAGCATGAAATTTGAAGATGCCCCATTGATAGTGCGACTACAATCAGGTTAATCGTCATCCTTTAGACTTTTTTCTAACTTGACTAAGCTGCTATGTTAATTGTGAATATAATAGTCATGCACAGAGGAGGTCAAATCCTTGCTGATAATAATCATTTTATTTAATATGTATATAATTTTGTCATTATTGAAAGTTCAGCATTCTTTTATTGCGTTTTCGTAATAAATCGTATTTTGCCTTTCAAAAACTCATGCACACACCTGCAATGTGTTAGTTATGCCCATGAGGTTACACTGATAAAAATGAAATGAATCTGGCTTTCAGCCACTTTTGTGCACATACAGGCTAAATTGGGCCAGGAGAAACTCCTGAGCATGAGTGAGATGACACTGCCCTCAAGACACAGGATTCGAAATTCAAACCTTGGTGGTCTGAGGTCGTGCACGTTACCTCTCGGATACGGAGGCTCCCCACAATACTGGGTTTTACGAGTGGATGGGGAAGAATTTTTTTGTTTCTTTCAAACCGCCGGGATCTGGGAACTAACCCCGAACTATAGCAGGCTATACCCTGCTGCAAATCACTACTTATAATGCATTACATAATATGATACATGATTACACGTATTAATCAATTATTCACTGCCTTTTAGCTTTGCTCGGCGTTTAGCTGCAGATAGTTCTGGTCAGGTTATGCACTGCGACGAGGTTTGTGCCGTCTTTGTGAACACAGCAAATCAGATCAGCGTTGTCTTTTACAATCGCTCCGTAGATAAATCATAGTAATAACACAGACTTCAGTTTTATGTCGCTTTAGATTCGACATGACTGATGGGCGGCTTTTTGTTGGCGTCCGTTTAACAGATTCAATTTAGCAAGGATTACAGGGATCATGGTGGATGAATGTGCCTCCTAAATACTATTTCAGTAGATGGATTATGATAAAAGTAAAACAGAAATGCAGCAGATTTTTTATCGCTCGTTGTAGATCTACATAATCTTGCACTTTCCGGCATCACGACAAAATTCAGTATCACCCGCCTTGATGTATGTATAATATTAGGCCTATATCCGTGTAAGCCGACACGCGGTCACTTTGTGTACTGGGGAGAGTCATTAGTTGACCAATTACACATGGCCAAATGAGCTGTATTGTGTACCTCTTAGAAAAAAATATGCATTGTATTGAGCATGATATAGAGATATATACATTATAGCAAGTCATTTCATTGGATCAGTGCTGGAGAAGCTATGTATTATCTCGTCTGGCGTTTTCCACTTTGTTGTTGTTATTTTTTTGGGATGTATAGTGAAAACAAAATTTACGGACTGCTCCAATATTTGGTGTTACTGATCATTGTGGTATCCTGTTTAGGATAACTGTACTTTGGTCCACATTAAATATTTTTCAATGACTCAAGTTCCATTTAGGCTAACAAATTTAGCTTAGCCGGTGAACAATAAACATTAGTATGACATTTATATAATACTGTAACTCCACTTATTATTTTTGATGATAAACAGCTACTCAGTTTGGATACCCACAACAAAAATATCTGCAAGACATCGCTTTTTCATCTGAAGAATATTTCGAACATTCGCAGTTTTCTTCCAGATAAGGCTGCTGTATAATTAACGCATGCATTTGTTTCGTTTTGATTGGACTACTGAAATTCACTGCTCCAAGGACTGCCTTCTTGTTCCATCAGAGGTCTACAGTCCATACAAATATTGCAGCACGTATCCTCACGAAATGAAATGAATCGGGCTTTAGGCCACCTTTGTGCACATATAGGCTAAACTGGGCCAGGAGAACCTCCTGAGGTATCCTCACGAGGACGCGTAAATATGAGTCATGCATTAATTATATGATTCTGTTATTGCATATTGTGCCATAAACAATATCTCGCGAGCATTCAGCAGTTGATTCAGCGGTTGATCACGCCATATGTTCCTGCGCGTAAGCTGAGATCCGAGGATATGTGTCTACTCAATGTACTATCCAGCAGGCTGCAACGATTTGGTGGAAGGAGTTTCAGTAGAGTTGCTCCAGTAATGAGGAACAATTTTACAATTTTACAATAGTGTTAAAGCATCAAATTTGGTGACTTTTAAAACTAGCCTCAAACACACCTTTTCAAATTGTGATTTGAGTAAGACTATAAGACTATTACACTTCTATAGCGCATCTAATGACCTTAAACCAGATTTTCGCGTTTTACAAGCTTTTATTATTATTATTATTATTATTATTATTATTATTATTATTATTATTATTATTATTATTATTATTATTATTATTATTATTATTATTATTATTATTATTATTATTATTATTATTATTATTATTATTATTATTATTATTATTATTATTATTATTATTATTAAAACGTCGGTTCAGCGTCTTCGACGGGGGGAAAGTGTGAATTGTGGAGGATGAGAAGATAGAAGATGACAAGGAGACATAAGAGAAGTAAGTGGTGGAGAATGAGGAGAATAAGGAAGAAAATGAGGAGCAGAAAAAGGTATGAGGAGGAAGAGAAGGAGAGAGAAGGAAAAATAGGAGGAAGAGGAAGACAACGACGAAAAAGAGAAGGGAGAGGGGAGGATGACGATGAAAATGGAGAACGAGGAAAAAGTGTAGAAAATAAAGAAATGTCTACGTTCTACACATTGATAAATGAGTATTGCTATCTGTGTATTACACTTATCGCTGATATGTCCCAAGATAGTTTTTCACTGTGATGGCTCCACTGTATATATTTTAAAGATATGCCTAATCTCTGTAATTACCAAGATACACGGTAAACTCATAGAACGTGGATCAGACATTGTCGTTGCATTTGCAATTGCATGATTTCACGAAATGTATTATAGAGTCAACTTTGACTGACACGTTTATTTGATATTGGATCAGTATCAACTACAATGGCAATATATTGAAACTGCATTAATACAATCATGTCCTGTATCTCCTCTAAGGTTAATTATTGCATCATTTGAGCTCGTGTGGCAATTACAATGAATACAAATAGACAAGACATATCTCGAAGATATAATAGCTGTACGCAAACCTAGCTTAATTTTGAAGGTTATAAAACTCATTTTTATAAAATCTCAAATGAAAATCTCAATAACATAAATTATTTACTGTGTTAACCCTTTAAGCCCTCACGATGCATTAAAGCATCATTTTACATCCATGAATACACACTCAATTTTCCTACAATCAAGGGTTTTAGAACGAAAATTTCCATCAGACTGATTTACCAATACATGGTAATTTTCTTTTATTTAAAACCACATCAAATCATCTTCATCCACTACAA
Organism: Flabesymbios commensalis; assembly: GCA_964017125.1. Classification (NCBI taxonomy): domain Eukaryota; kingdom Metazoa; phylum Annelida; class Polychaeta; order Terebellida; family Flabelligeridae; genus Flabesymbios; species Flabesymbios commensalis. The sequence continues at coordinate 31,927,675 of OZ024912.1, forward strand.
GTCGGGAATTGCGACAGCAATTCGCGGCTTGTAGTGGATGAAGATGACAATGGTAAATTCAGGCTCGAAAGGGTTAACTGACCATGCCACTAAATACTAGTTTAGTCTACACGCGCTATTTTATGATCAACTGTCCTATCCTTGCAATTTATGCGTGGTAAAAAAAATTGTTGTGCGGCGCCTCGCTAATTTTATACAAAGGGTGCAGAATCTGGTATTCCAGAAAAAGGTCCACCTGCGAACAAATCGCAATTTATTGTTTGCGTATTATCATTGTCTACAGACGTCTAAAGTCGATCCCCGCCCTGTAAGAATAAAAATATTTGTAATGGCCATAGACCCATAACATAGGTTTTTAAATCAAGCTAACTAGAATAGAGCTAACTATGAAATTCATGATGATTTCCAATTAAAAAAACAGAAGGTTCATTTCCATGTGTCCGTATGTCATCCTTATTCACTCTGTATTACATCCGTATCCCATCCGTCTATTTTCCGATCTTTCCATGTAGCGATTTTCGACGGACACGGACACGGACGGAATACGGATACGGATAGAATACGTACATATGGAAACGTAGCTTTTTAATGTTTCACCTCATGATCAAACGATGAACATGGGAATGTCAGCTATTTTGTAAACTATTTCCATCATATAATTACATGTATATACCATATCCTGGTATGAATGATTTATTTGAGATAGTGTATGCGATTGAGCCGCAAGTATAGGCTAAAAAACGAACGAACGAACGAGCGAACGAACAAACAAAAAAAAAACAAAAAACAAACAAACAAACAAACAAACAAACAAACAAACAAACAAACAAACAAAAAAACAGCAATCCCACATGCAAGCAACCTAGAATGAATGAATGAATGAATGAATGAATGAATGAATGAATGAATGAATGAATGAATGAATGAATAAATGAATGAATGAATGAATGAATGAATGAATGAATGAATGGATGAATGAATGAATGAATGAATGTATGTATGAATGAATGAATGAATGAATGAATGAATGAATAAATGAATGAATGAATGAATGAATGAATGAATGAATGAATGAATAAATGAATGAATGAAATCTTATATTGCGCGTGTATCTAATCCACATGGAAGCTGAACATTCGACAAAAGAAGAAGGCAAAAGTATGAGGTCACCAAACGCTTGCTGGAACAGGTTTTTTATAACCTCCTAAAATAGGTCAAGGTTGTTAAGGCTTGGTTTTTGGACTATCCAGAGCTGCTTTGTGCTCGAACGAAGTGGCGTGCTTGGTGTTTAAGGCACAAGCAGCTCTGTGATTTAGGTTTGGTCAAGGCAAACAAGTAAGCAAGCGAGCAAGCAAGCGAGCAAGCAAGCAAGCGAGCAAGCAAGCAAGCGAGCAAGCAAGCAAACAAGTGAGCGAGCAAGTAAGCAAGCAAACAAGCCACATGATTCACGTTATGACAGGATGGGTATCATAGCAACTGTTTCGTCAGAACGTCTATTAATGTACATTTTGCTCACGTGGAGCACACTACAGTGGCGTATACAGAAATAAATTAAGGGGGGTGCTCAGATTTCCAAGAAACCATTCAACAGCAAGGGCCTATGGGGGGTGGGGGAGGCATGCATGATTTGCATATTCAAGGCCGTATCCAGGGTTCTTTTTGGGTGTCTGTAACCCCCCCCCCCCACCTGAATATCCCCAAAATGCCTTGTTTGTTTCAAAATTTCCAGGTGGCATGCCCCCCCCCCCCCTATTACCGGATGGTCGACCTGTAACCCCCCCTTTGTTTTAGCCTGGATACGGGCCCTGATATTAAATGAGCTAGATAAACATAAACAGCTGTTGACCCAATTTTGTGTAATTGCTGGACCAGCGTCGCAGACGATGGATCAATAATGTTAAGCAAACGTTTGGTCACCCTAATTGTGATAATAATAATGCCACCTTGTTTGTGGAATGCCGATTATATATTTATGTGATTATGTTAATTATGCAACAATCATCTACCAAACGTGATAACATGTCATTGAAAAATTTGTGGACCATTAAAATGCTTACAATGTTTACTAATGATCACTTAAAATTCCTGAGATATTTATTTTTCTTTTATTTTGATTTTTAATGCAAATATTATCTTTAAGTTCATTATCAGTTGGGTCAATATCAGATATTCTTGTTAGTATTGGTTGCTCTAACACATTGTTCAAACAACTTTTTTTGCCCATTTCAAATTATCAGCTTTGCTTTCGTCTCTAATAAAATATAAACTGTTGAGTCCCAGCTGTATCTGAATTATTTCATGTGAGTGGCTATACTAGAGTACTATAGCACTGAGAAAATACGACGATTTCAAATAGGCTCTTAAAACAAATGCAAAGTCTATGCACGAGCATAATACAACAATGACATTTTGGAAATTAAAAAAGCGACCCTGTTTTTATCCATTTGTTCTCAAGACCGAGTCTTAGAGATGATATATCTTGCGAAATAAACTCGCCAGCAAGGTGAAAAAATTATGGTGATTAGGGAATAATATCTATATCGTGGTTCCTATTCTTTTTATTTTATGCAGCGTCAAGTGCTTGGGAGAGCAACACGCCCAGCTCAAAGTCGTTGTCCGTTTTAAGCATTCATCATAGCCTACTGTGGATTGTGCCTGTGGTGTGTTATAATTATCATAGGGTAGAGTATTCTCTGATAATTTTTAAATCTAAAAATTGCAAAGATTTTGCTTCTGTCGCCACATGGAGTTTTGTGGCGTGTACTTGCCCACCCCATCACAGTTCATTGTCTACTCTGAGTCTCTAATGGCGCCAATGATGTATCCCAGACACCAGCCCTTAAATGGGAAGGGGTATATATTTAGGTGTGGAGGGTCTGGCACCAACATGCCAGGCACTGGTGGATTAGTCTTATAGGAAAATAGAAAAGAAGTTCCCGAACTCCAAGGCACGGCTTTTGTCTGTTTTGAGTGCTTTAGACAAAAAAATGGCCTAATATGTTGTAAACATGACAGTGTATTGGTCTTCCTCATGGGCCAGAATCCTAAATGTCCAGGATATAATTATTGAAAGAACCAAGGAGACAAGTATATCTTTAACGTGTAAGCCTATTCCTTCCACCACGATCGCCGGTGCTGGCCAACCTAGTAAACACAAAACATGTGTATAACATTTGTACAATGGTGGACCAACGTCGAAGACGTTGGGCCGACGTTGTACAAAGGTAATACGATGTTTTGTGTTTGCTGGGCAGCATCTATGCAACACAATGTACCCACCCAATACCGGTTCAATGTGGGGCCAGCGTCGCAGCCCATTGCTGGTTTAATGCCATTCAATCTTTGAGGCTGGCCCACTATTGAAACATAATTGAGTGATTGTCCCGTGTTTGCTCTGACTGCCATACGGGTGACACTTTCTCTCCCAAAAGGCCACTACCCGGAAAACACGATAAATTGGGTCAATTATGAAATAATGTTGGGCCACCGTCTGCGACGCTGGGCCACCATTATTCGAACCAAAACCTTTTAAGCTCTTAGTCAAGAATATAATGGTGAACATCTTGTTTTCAAGAAAGTACTTAACCTAAGGACATGAAACGTTATATTGCACATGTTCATAAGGACTGGTATACAGAAATGTGAACTGTTTCCACACACAGTACCCCTCTCTCCCTTAAATAGGACACAAACTCAGGCAAAAGAAACTTAATAGGATAATATTATAATTATTGAGATGTAAATTACCACTCTGAAAATTAAGGGGGGTGCTCGAGCACCCTGAGCACCCCCCCTGGATACGCTCCTGCACTATACAAGCATTCTAGCACATATTGAATGACCAGTGCCATTAGTATTCACTATGTATATAGATGACAAAGGGAGAGATGATGATATATATACAATTGACATTCGGATAAGATTAAAATTGTGATTTTTAGAGAGATGGCCCCTCCAGGCTATCCGAGACCTCTCAGTCACAGAGGCTGCCAACAATACTGAATATGTACGAGTGGGAAGAGAAGAAACAATTTGATTTCCTGATCCTGAATACTTGAGCGGTGATGAGTCCACAAGCTCTGATGCCACATGCATTCGGCGTATATCCACTATAGTCCATGAGCCAGGTAGGGTCATCGGTACCACAAAAAGGTACAAATCGCATTCCTACCATTTTATTCTCCATATCTCAATAAACATTATTTTGTATGATAGCAATCTCTCGCACAGCTATTCGATGTTTCTCAGCGTAACATATATGTCCACTTTTTGAGGTGGAGTTGTGTAGCTTACGCTCATCATAAACACAAAAAAATTATATTCTTTTTTAGATAAACGTCTCACCATGCTCACATGAATAAAAATGGGAGATTAAACACTTGGTTTTCTCATGAAATTTAAGATAATGCATAGGTAACAATAGTATCTGCTCCAGAACGACAATTTTGCAACCTGATGAGCTCATTGTAGAGACAACGTGTGGTGAGGTGTATGCCATGTGAGACAATATGTACCTCCCAGACAAAATGTATTGTTGATATAAATAGCTAGACGAGATTCAGTTTGGTTGCGAACCCTAATAACCATAAAACATCCTTGAGCACTGAAGGTCACCCAAAAGGCAAGTGTAAATATGCTATTGTGTGCCAATAATTCTGTATCATAAAGTCACATTTCTACACAGCTGTTTTAAAGTCCATCCACGTTGTAATTTCAAAAAAAGGAACGGAATCTTAACTGGATGTTTCATTTGACACTTACTGCAAAGTTTTTTTCCATAGTTTTTCCTTGGTGTTTTCCATTCAATGGGCAGTTCCTTGAGTATTATAAGGGAACAATTTCAGTATGCAAATCTTTTAGATACTCGAATTAAATTAGTTTTTTTTACGGAAGTAATTGCAGAAGTTAATATAGCAGACACGTGATTTACCATGTAGGTGTTGATTTTGTATTTATATACCGATGTTCAGTGATTCCAGCCACCAACTCATATCTCGTTTTAGAGATATTGCACACAGTACATATCAGCAACGATAATGAACCACAGTTGTCCTTCTGGATATCTTACTTCAGCATAGTTGTACTAGAGATGTATTGTGAGAGTCATCACAAGCCTAGACATACAATCATGTGACATCTACCATGTTGATTTTTGTCAATTATTCACATTATCTCTCAATTTATCCTGCTGTCACCTCACACCTACCAGATACATATATATCCAGAAGTTTAAACCTACTTTGTGTCTGGATGCTTCTCTGTGTACCCAATTTTTGGATTATAATTATTTAGGGTATTTATTTACGTGGTACGACAAAATTCAGCTTGAATGCATAGGCATTAACGTAATACTATATTTAATCTAAAGTAATATACCTGTGTTGCACTATGTATTATATTCATTGCCGGGCTAAGTGAAGATGAAGATTTGAATATAATCATATACACAAAAAATCGATAATACACTGCCAAATTAACATTTAGATATTTATTATGTAAATATAACCACCAAATTTACATACTCATTTCTTGTCGCTGAAGTTGTGGTGTAGTTAGATATCGTTCAGTGTCGTGGCTCTTTTATATGCATCAAACTACACATTAAAATGTTTCACATTTATATATCAGCTTACGTCTAAAAATGCAGCTTTCAATACTCACGACAATAACGTTGTATGTTGGATGGGGTTGGGTGGATTAATTTGTAACGCCATAACATACATTAGGCTACTACATAGGAACAGTTATCATGCACCAATATTTAGTACTTAGGCCTACTATATAATTTGTCAAAAGCACAATAATGATAATGTGTTTCTTGCGTGCTTCAGTTACAACTCACCGTTTCACTGTAGCAAATGAGTGAAACGTGTACATATACACATATTTTGTACCAAATTTATTATATTTTGGCATCGTATTTGTCATCATTCGATGAATAATGGTCGAGATTCAAGAAAGCAAGATCCAAGTGCTTGTGGGTACATAACCATTCTTTATTGACCGACAAAGAAACCTGAAAGCGAGTACAAAATTGATTTAGTAGGTGATATTGATTCCAAATCATAACAATACCAATATAAATGCACAAATATTACAAAACGGAACAGTATTATTGAGAAACGTACCTCAAAGTGTTAGTTCACAGACCCTGTCTGTGACCACTATCTGAAATAAATCGCATACACGACTTTACTAATATGATTAATATGGGACCGACATTGAATTGCGGCAATATAGATAATTAATTACGTCATGTTTAATGAGAACTTATTAAACAATTCTGCCAATGATTAATTAATTAATTATATAAATTCACGTATAAACCGATATTGGCCTACCTCATATCTGCGATGAATAAATCAGTCAGCGTCGTCGTTTCGTGTAGTTAGTCAAAATATATAGTAAAATGAACAGTCTCAGTTCTGTATTTGGCGCCGATATCAGAGCGAGGCAATGAGTAAAATCGCCATCTCTGATCCAAATTCAACAATAATAGATGACATTAAAAATATATAAAAAATACCCCGGCTACATTTAGTACTTACTATATACCCTGTCAAAAGCACAATAATAATAATGTGTGTTTCTTGCGTGCTTGAGTTACAACTAAAAACAATCACTGTTTCACTGTAGCAAATGGGTGAAACGTGTACATATACACATATTTTGTTCCATATTTATTATGTTTTAGCCATCGTATTTGCACCAAACGTAAGTTTGAAATTTGTCAGATATATATATATCCGCCTATATTAAAAAAATGGAAATATAATGCCTAGTAGTTTTAAAATTGTGGTCAATAACGCATGTTGAATTGGAAAATAAAATGGTTCAATTATTCACACGGTGGGTTTGATTGTTACGTGATAACACATATTAATCTACTATATAAAAACTGCTATCATACCGATATATTTAGAACAAACATATACCTTGCCAAAACAACGGTAATAATAAGTTTGCGCGTATTGCGTGATTGTGTTACCACTCAAAACAATTTCTGTAACTATATGCAGCAGAAGCGTGAAAAAATGTACAGATGCACATATTTGGTTACATATTTTTTTTTATGTTGTGACCATTTCATTTGCATCAAGCGTAACAATAAAATAGTACAGATACTGATAAGCCTACGTACAAAACATTCAACTATAATAAATAGTAGTTTTAAAATTATGACGAATAACGTATGCTGTATTGAAAAATGAAATGGACACGTAATTAATTAGGTGGGTTTATTTGTGAGGTGATACCATACTACATACTACATACAAACTGCTATCATGAAAATATATTAACCACAGACATACTACACCTAGTCTAAAATCGAAATGATTTGTTTTGTTTCTTACATGATTGAGCCACGCAAAACAATTACTGTTACTACGTTGTAAATATGTTGATAAATATAATATAAAATCATAAGTTGCTTAATTTTATACTTTATCACCTGTTTATTGGCATCAAATTCAAAACCAGAATGTGTTAGCTATATATCAGTCTACAAGCAAAAAATTGAGCTCGAATATTGAGTGGTTTTAGAATTACCGTCAATAACGTATGCATGATTGCTAAAATGCAATGATAAATCATTGAGAAGTACGTTGGGTTGCTTTGTGATTTGATAACACACGTTAAGCTACTACATACAAACTGCTATCATACAAAAGTATGTAGTGCAGATATATATACCTTGTCCAAAATCACAATAATAATTTGTACCTTTTTATGGTACCAATGACCCCCTTTTTGGGGTCCTGGCTCATGGACTACTACACCAGGGTCCCCGCATTATAGATGCTACTGTAATTCTGTGGTATTTTTTAGCCGTGTTGCCACCTTGTACGGTAATGATAATTTTCATCCATGTTGTAGAAAACAGATATTTGTCTAAACACGTAATATATAAGCACAGTTAGTGTATTTGTGGTGATTTAAGGACCTTAAGATCAAAATTACCACAGCCAGTGGTTTTAGAGGCCAGTGATTTCAGAAACACCATAAAGGCAGTTTCTAGCATTTTTTATTTTTAATTATAAACATGGCATCTGAGCTGCCAATTTCAGCCACATATACACTGTAGTTTAACAGTATGTAATACAATTTCGAATGATAAGGGCTCGACAAACATCATTCAATAGTTGGGGTAATTTTAAATCAATAATTAGATCTGCTGATGAATCCTCAGTCGTCTATTTATGTGATATGTACTTCCCGAACGCTCTGTACTTTAATTAGCATGATTATCTACTACTAAAATAATACAATGAGGTTGCAAAAACAATACAATGTGCATATAGGTTAAATATAGGTTACTGGGTTTGCTCTATATGCATCATACACTGACAATGACGTATGTTTACTGATTTAATGTTATTACATGATATTTAATTAATTTTATAATGTAACTCTACGCCTTCTGCACTGTAACATTTAATTAAAGTTCTCGATGTCGATATATACCTTCTCAGCTTATGTCAACCCAATTGGCCATTGTGTTCACAAAATCCGCTAATGGGGGTGGGCTATCAAAACTGTAAAATGTCAAATTTTGGATTATTTCTGATATTTTTACCTTGCTTGTTATATATTACAATGGCTTAAATCAACAGCAAATAGATTAAGATATTACCATTTGCATTAATGTATTAACCCTTTAACCGCCGGTGTAAGTACCACCTTTTGAACATGTGACAAAGATAAAATGTGACATCAATCAGCAATATTTGAGAACAGTTGACCAGCGTCAGCGAGACACAACTTCAAGTGGGTGAAAATTCAGATTGAATAATTTGGCGGTTAAAGGGTTAATACTATCACACTATTATTTCATATTGCCTTTTTTATAATATTATCATTATAATATTGCATTATTACTATCATACGATTATTTCATATATAATAATAATCAAGATTTAAAAAATATTTCTAAGGCATTATAAATGACAATTCACATCTATTTTGTTGCGAAATTACACAGTAATTTTCGAAATTGATCTCCACAGTATATCACAGGATTATTTATAGCATTAGTATTTTAATATAGATGATAGCAGTTCTTTTCACGCATGGGTACATGCCTACATCATATCGCTATGTTTGTCATTTAAACTCATTGATTTGCATATAAAAGTAGGACAATTAAATATTTTAATTTTACTTTTGTAAACAAAAAATGTTTGAATTTGGTGAAGAGATGGAATGTATATCTTAGCAGAGAATATATCTGAACATCACATCACATTTGTCAGCTATGACGGCCATATTGGATTTAGCTTTTGCCCAGCATGTAACATATTTAAGAATATTGCAATATTTTTTATGAACCACGAGAATATTGTATTCAAAATAGGTAAGCTATGCAGCAAATATACCTATACCATGTTATTTTATTATACATTATGGTCATCTTGTAGTTTTTGCTCCGCCGCTTCCGTCCAACAGTAAACAATATGTACCCTTTTCGGGACTTATTTTCTGTGATACTAGAAGTATTGAAGAACATAACATCGAAGAGTTTGGTAAGATAATGTTTTTTTGCAAGTCGTCCGAAATCGACTAGCCTACACGTATGTTGTCATGGTTATGCTGCTCACCTTTCCATTGATGGGTCCAGTGCATATTAAATAGTAAATGTCACATAGGCCACACGTCAAACGGCCTCTAAAACGAACATATGGTGAGCGACAGATTATCGAGTAGATAAACTACTTAAATAATGACTGAATGAATCTATGTTATGCTAAGCCGCCTTTAAATTCTGTTTTGGCAATTTTACAGTGTTTTAAGTGCCACATGAAAATGTTTTTGTAAATTGATCGAAAAGAGATCGAAGATGGAATTGATATATTATATGTTTAATGTTTATTTTCCATTGTTAATACATATCCATCAGCAAACTTTCGATGGGAAGAAAAGTAGGCCATGTTTACCCCAAAATACTATATTTTATTATTGCCCTATACATCACACATTAATACTTTATAATACAATGAATCGGACGGTATATCAATTGTTGGCCTTTTGATATCACTTAAAGGGACCCCTTGGGATGAGACATTTTCAATGTTGTCAATTTTGACAATTTAATTTATATAAAGCTATATAGCCTACTGATCTTAGCTAAAAATACGAAAAAGTCAAAAAACAATTTTAAAGCACCGAAAAAGAGCGAAATAGTTGTATTTCCAGGTCGTATATTGCCATGTAAACAAAACAAGTCAGCAATATTAAGCACTTTCCATCACATATTCCCACGTATCAGACGGTAAGATCAGAGCAGTCGCCGCTTATTGGGGGATAATTGGTGTCTCATAGTCAGGACACGGGAGGACACACCTGCAGCACTGATTGTCTACCCAACGCTGGGCCGATGCCATCAGCATGTGGCCCAATGCTGTGAAAACATTCAATCGTCCTTCAGGTATACAAATAGTTTGTTTGGGTTTCTTCTGGTTTCATAGAAATGCTGATTACAAATATTTGTAAAAATATGAAAATTCTGAAAAAAATAAAAACATGATCCGTGGGATACACTACATCAGTGCGGAAGTAAAACCAAAATTGATGTCATCCCAAGGGGCTGCTTTAAACATGTTAAACATCATAACGTTGGTCCAGAAAATGTGGTTATCTGCCAAATTCACGGGTATATACATTTTGCCCCACTCCCCGCCCCCTCACTTTCCTGTTCTCGGGAAACTTGAAATGGTAGGCCTACTGAGGTCTAGGGTTTTCTAAAAACAGCTTGGTGTTTTATTTGTGTTTACGTTATATAACTCGCAGATAATCCAGCATATTTTTAACTATGAACCAAGAATGATGACATAGTGCTGAAAAAAATATCTTGCTGAAAAAAATACGAGGGGAAAATACATACCTTCATTGTATGCCAACACCATACAGCACGAAGATTGATTTTAGACGTCAGAATCTGACGTCTACAGACGTCAGATTCTGACGTTCAAAGTCGATCCCGCACTGTAAGAATAGACATATTTATAATGGACGTAGACACATAACATAAGCGTTCAAATTAACCAGAAAGAGCTAACTAAGACATTTGTGATGATTTCAAATTAGAAAACTCTTTGGTCTCTCTTTGGGACATGGCGCAATGGTTAGAGCGTGGCGCTCTGTCGATGTCGCTGCCTGCCGTGCGGTTTCGAATCCCGCTTGGTGCAGGATTTTCAGAGAAATATTATGTTTCTCCCCTCTCAATCTTGGGACATTGTTAAGATGGTGTGTCCTTGGGCAAGACACTTCACCCTCAAATGCTTCACTTGACTCAGGTGAAAATGAGACCTGGTAGGACAGAGATGGCAATGTGTACGATAAGTTCAATGCGCCGAAACGGCTGCAGGACTGTATGCTCCTCGGGGAGTTGAAATGGCACACGAATTAACAGGTCCAGTGACCAGGGGGTGAAATGTAAAGTGCGATGATAGGTCTTCAGACTTGATATCGGACTTTAAAAAACCTGCACCTGCACCTTTCTAAGAATATATTTTAGCGCTTTAACCCTTTCACCACTGAAGCCCGTTTTTATGTGCTGAATGCTACGGCATTCAGCACATAAAAACGGGCTTCAGTGGTGAAAGGGTTAATGGTTATACATCAGGACATTGTCGCGTGTTTCTGGGTGGTAGAGCTACCCATAAAATTGCTTCGGGAGACATAAGGTTCTAGCAATAATCTCTATTATCTGACCTCTCTCCTAGGATTACAAGCCCATTTGATCACTACACGAATCACTGACAGACCGCCTGAAGAGTATACATCAACACCAAGCCTCATATAGGCCTATACAGCAGGCTACACAGTTTAAATCCATATTGATTTCTTGACTTGGAAACAGTTTTATGTAATAATACATTGTATTTTTTTTAAGTTTGCCCAGACGTGTATGTACATTTTAGATATGAATATAAATAATTAAAATAAATACAATTTGTATTTCATTTCTTAGACGTGCAAACGAATGGGAATACATTTCGCAACAAAAACAATATACTTTCTGACAGTAATAACACTGTGGCAAATGCGAATTCGCTGTAGAAATACACTATACAAAAAACATGTTAGGCTTTTCTACGCATATTTTGAAATTTTGGCCGTTTAATCCACTTTTCAGCCCATGTGTATTTCAACACAATTGCATTTCTCGACATCTACCAAATTGCGGTATTCTCTGCCTTCAGATTGACGATGCTTCAGTTACACTTGGCTTGGGCTTCTTCAGTCTTGCCTGGTAGCTGTGGAGGTTCGCCAGCTTTAGCTGCTTAGTGGTTTTAATAAAGCTTAGGCTGTCACTGTGATGGGGTCATCTGCTATCCTTGATATCTGTCAAGATTAGCTGAGATACAGATTTTTGCCTGAGATTCGGTAAACACTTGTTAACGTTGGTTCAACTTTCCGACAACGGCTCTCCAACGCATAATGATAGATATGTCGTCCCCTTACCTTTACAAAGTGGCAGATACTCTCTTTCATGGCAGATACACCCTTTCATATGCAAGGGAACGAATTGTGTGGTTTATTGTCTGGCGTGGACATCAGCTTCATTATTTTGATAAAAAATATTTCAATATCACTTTACAACATTGCCCAATCTCCACACATAGGTTCGCTCAGGTCAACCCCCACTTATATCTATGTGAAAGCAGCGTCAACCCAGCAGACACAAAACATCTGTATAACATTTATACAATGTTGGTCCGACGTTGTATAAATTCTATAGAAATGTTTTGCATTTGCTGGGAATTATTTGCAGAAGCTGCCCATTTCGCTTGTCTGTGCTAAATTTATATGGCAAAAATAAAGCACCACTACTCAGCCGAAGATGGGTTTGTATTCACAGAGAAATAGAAAAAAACATCAAGGAATTATTTGCTACGCGTTACTGTGAGAAGGCTTTATTATTGTTTTTGTGGAGAAGATTTACAATCGGATTCAACACTGGCGAATGGAAATGACTGACTGAATCACATCCCAATTATGATTGCTCAATTTATCCATAACTAGAACAGGATTTTCCGAACTCCGACGCCCGGCTTTTTAGTGCTTTAGACAAAAAATCGGCTTGATATTTTTTGAAGCACGTTGGGTCTCGCTTTGAAAAGTAAACCTCTTCGATTAGATCACGTATTAGACTGTCTATGGCTCATTATCTAAGAGCGTTCCAGTCAATGAACAATGGACACCGAGTAAATATGATTCCTTGATCCGATGTTAACTTAATGATTTCGTAATTATTAGAACAAGATACTGAAAAAATGAATGAAGATCTGATTATATGTAACATCTTATTATTAATACGAGATTATTTTGAATGCGAATGCTTATGTGAACATAATGACACTGATAGGTAAATTGTTTCAGTCTTTACTACAACAAATGGAAAAATTATAATTATATGTATATGTAGGGCTATGTGAAACATATATGTTATTGAATAATTAGTTAAATACTTAAAAAATAGAAATTACAAAATTGAAATTATTTTAAAAACATGTAACTTACTGGCGAGCCTTCATCAACGGCGGGGATTGGGAAATGACTATCGGCTCTGGTGTGTTCTTTATATTGTCTCTGTTAATACCTCAGATGTTGTTATTCAGTGTCTTTATTAATGGCAGTATTCATGTGATTTTCTCACAGATATACAGTAGAAACCGTGAATTATGATTATAATTATTGAAATCGTGCATTCTCCGTTCATGGTTACAAGGATTGTGGGTAATTTTAAGCTAATGCTGAATTTCTGAAAAAGTGATTGGTGGACTAAATATCATCCCTATGTTATTTTAATGGTGGCCCAACGTCGAACCAGTGGCCAAACATGAAATATAAAGCTAAAGTCAATGTCTACCTTCATCACGTTCACTATACCTACCAAACACGAAACGTTGAGCCAATATTGGTTAAATTCTGCGCTAGCGTCGTAGAAATGAAATGAATCGGGCTTTAGGCCACCTTTGTGCACATATAGGCTAAACTGGGCCAGGAGAACCTCCTGAGGATGATGAGATGAATGAGTTGTGACACTGTCCTCCAGACACAAGATTCGAAATTCGACCCTGGCGGTCTGAGGCCGAGCACGCTACCTCTCGGTCACGGAGGCTCCCCACAATACTGACTTTCACACGTGGATGGGGAAGAAACATTTTTGTTTCTTTGAAACCGCCGAGACCGGGAACCGAACCCCGAACTCTGGCGTGAAAGGCAGCGGTGCTAACCACTACCCTAGGGCCCCCGCCCGCTAGCGTCGTAGACTATGGGCCAACCATAGACAGGAGTCACAGGACTAACGTCACTGCGTGTTGGGTACCTAGAATCCCAAGGTATCAGTATGTCTGCTGACCGTCTTTTGTTTGCTCTTTGAGCCTTTTATTCTTATTTAAATAAAAAACAAAGAACAGCTCGACCAAGTGCTGCAAGCCAGTTATTGTCTGGTCCTCGTCATTGTACTCGAAATGGAACTCCTCCGCTCGTTCTATTTCACATACAAGATTCGGTCCATACAGTAACCAGATAACTGCTACCTAAAGTAAAACATAGGATCTAACCACAAGTGAATTGGTCTTCCTCATGGGCCAGAATCCTTCCACCACCATCAACGGTAGGCCTACTGGTCAACATGTATTCAATATTGCCTACACTGTATCTCATACAGAGGATGTGGCCCAGCAAACATGATACATTGAACCAATGCTAAGTTAATGCTGGGTCGACGTCGCAGATGGCAGGCCAGCAATAACCCAGCATTGAATGAATGTATCGTGTTTGCTGGGAGGCCTTTCCCACCAAATTCCGGTTCAAAGTTGGGCCAGCGTCACAGCCCATTGCTGGATCAAAGCCGGTTAATCGGCTACGACGCTGGCCCAGCACTAAGCCATCACTGGGTCTGCTGTATACTTTGCGCAAACCCGTGGCATTCACCCAATGGTGTTTTAATGTTGACCCACAGTCTTCGACGCTGGCCCGACATTGAAACAGCATTGGGTTATTGCACCGAGTTTTGTGACTGCTGCATGCAAGTGACTATGTGGGTGACGCTTTCCATCCCAGATTTCCAACACCAGATAACACGATGCATCAGCCCAATGCTGATATAATGATGGGCCTCTGTCTGCGACGCTGGGCCAACATTATTTCAACCAAGACCCTTTAAGCTCTTATCACTATTTTTAATCGTGAAGGTATATATTTTTTCTGAACACTTTCCACATGCAATGTAGATACATATAGTAGACACACTTAGTGTTTCAGGGATACCTTATTTTAATTATAAGCCAAATAGATTTGCTTTGCCCAATAGCTTGGGCAAAGGGGGCCAGCGCATTGGGCAAAGGGGGCCACCCCCACGTCGGGAGCTTTTTTTATTTTGATACACAAGTGTGTACACTGAAGAGAGCTTAATGAAACAGATATGAAAAACCCTTTAATTTGATGTATATGGTGACATGCTTTGTTGGACATAATTTTAAGTAATATAGTAAATACTTTCGTTCACTGGGATTACTTTGTGAAACATGCACCCACTAAAATTTTGCGGGCAATGGGAGCCATGCTGTATGGTCTTTGTATTGAAATGGCATGGCCCCCTTTGCCCTGGCCCCCTTTGCCCAAGGGGTAGAGGTGGGAAACTAAATCTATTATCTCTCCCCAAGGTAATCTCCTGACTGAAGTTATGACTAGAAAACAAAGGCAATATAATGTACCACACAAAACAATGGATTTTTGTAAGAAATAACTTAAACTAATCAAGAGATTCATACATATATATAAGGTTATATTCATAAGATTGTTGTCATAAACCCCCGTCGTCTATTATTTTTATCTACGATATGTATGAGATGTATATTTATGTTTTTGTATACACATATTCACAATTCATAACTATGACATCATTAATATTTCATACAACAAGTCATAATTAAAATATCATTGATGGCCCCCTTCGCCCACCGGTCCCCTTTGCCCGCCTCTCCCCTATTTAACCTAGGGACCTCAAACGTTACATTGGACATGCTCATAAGGACTGGTGACAGAAATGTCAACTGTTTCCCACATACATCACCCCTCTTTCCCCTAAATGGGAGACAAACTCAGGCAAAATAAACCTAATAGTAGGCCAGCTCCTAACTATGGCAGATAGCATAAATAGCTCTTACCTGAAACGAACTATTAGATGAAACGACATAGTAAAAATATGGTGAATGATGAGTCAACTGTACGTCGCAAATAGTTATGCGGTTATAGGAGCGGAACGGTTATTGCAAAACAATATTGCATGTAGTACCGGCTGATAAATCGGCTCAATAAACTGCTTGCACGAGTTTGCGCGTGAACAGTTTGTCTGATTAAAACAGTTCGGCGTTGCTCACTGTGTGGCGTGTTGTTATTGAAAAAGGTGTATAGCCATGCGTGTAAACGAGAATAACTGTGTGTGGGGTCAGAGATGTGATCTCTGAGGTCAGAATGAACTTTGCCACTCAATGCTGATTTAAGGTTAGGCCAACGTCGCAGACGCTGGCCTAACATTAATCCAGCATTGACGATTACGTCATGATAACTTTTTGAAAAGTAAAATCGGTCAGTTTACTGTTAATCTAACAACGTTGCCAATGAAATATATCGACATGGTCTAGCATCGAAACAAATTGGGATACTTTTCAAGTTCATATCAGGGATCGCTTTAATTATTCAGATTTAGATCTACTGTGACCTAAAATAATAGTTAGACACACGTATCTGGGGAACTTGCCTAAGATCCCCACTCCTAAGGATCGTAACCTTTTTTAGCCAGCACGTCTTACTGAATACCAAATGAAGATCAGCAGCTGATTCTGGGTATCGCGAAAACCCCCTCGACCCCCTCGACTCTCGACCCACGAACCTCGACCCTCGACTGAATTTTAAAAATAGTTTTTATTTGTTTATATAATTATAACTTTTAAATAATCTTAACATTCGGGAAATTATAATATAGGCCCACTGTGATGCTAACCTGGCTATCAAGTGATGGTGGCTGACCGTCTGCTACGCTGGTTCAGCATCCACCCGACGTTGGTTTAATGTCTCTTGTTTAATGGGTGGCCCTCATTATAGTTTTATCAATACACGTAGGCCTACATACGAAGCTCTGGAAACGACATGCATTAAAAAAAATCAACAGAAAATTTGATTATCTTGTACGTACAAGATAGTACCTTGTACGTACAAGATAGCATATTGGCTATCTTGTACGTACAAGATACTATCTTGTACGTACAAGATAGCATTTCGGCTACCTTGTACGTACAAGATAGCAATTCTGCTATCTTGTACGTACAAGATACTACCTTGTACGTACAAGATAACAATTCTGCTACCTTGTACGTACAAGATACTATCTTGTACGTACAAGATACTATCTTGTACGTACAAGATAGCATTTCGGCTACCTTGTACGTACAAGATAGCAATTCTGCTATCTTGTACGTACAATATACTATCTTGTACGTACAAGATAGCATTACGGCCACCTTGTACGTACAAGATAGAAATTCTGCTATCTTGTACGTACAAGATACTACCTTGTACGTACAAGATAGCAATTCTGCTATCTTTTACGTACAAGATACTATCTTGTACGTACAAGATAGCATTTCGGCTACCTTGTACGTACATGATAGCAATTCTGCTATCTTGTACGTACAAGATACTATCTTGTACGTTTGTACGTACAAGATTGCATTTCGGCTACATTGTACGTACAAGATAGCAATTCTGCTATCTTGTACGTACAAGATACTACCTTGTACGTACAAGATAGCAATTCTGCTATCTTTTACGTACAAGATACTATCTTGTACGTACAAGATAGCATTTCGGCTACCTTGTACGTACATGATAGCAATTCTGCTATCTTGTACGTACAAGATACTACCTTGTACGTACAAGATAACAATTCTGCTACCTTGTACGTACAACCTACTATCTTGTACGTACAAGGTAGCCGAAATGCTATCTTGTACGTACAAGGTACTATCTTGTACGTACAAGGTAGCAGAATTGCTATCTTGTACGTACAAGTTAACTATATTTTCTGTGGATTTTTTTAATGCATGTCGTTTCCAGAGCTTCGTACCTACAGCTGGCCAAACACAGTTTAATGTTGAGTCACTCTTTAGTAGCCTACGCTTGTCTAACTTTAACTGTTATGTATATTAACCCAAACATGGGATTAAATGCCTCACTTGCCAGTCATATCACCCCGCATGTCACTCGCCAGTTTAATTCAGTCACACACTTTGGCACCGGCATCGCAAGCGGTGGGTCAGCGTTACAGACGTTGGGCCAGCAATAAACCAACATTGGCTCAATGCTTACTGCTTGCTGTGCTTAGCTATCATTGGACTGGAACACTGTTGGGCCAGCGTTAATGTAGGACAGTGGTGGGACTCAGATGGCAATCTTTTATACGCCTAATCAAGTGCCCGCATATATTGCGTATCGTGCCTCTCCACAAAATATAGGCCTACATGAGACGTTCATCCAATGTTAGGCCAGCGTCGCAGACGGTGAGCCAACATTCACCTGAAATTGTTTCCCGAATTTTATAAATAGACTATCCAAAAAAAAAACAATAACAAAATTAAAGTCGAGGGTCGAGGGTCGTTGGTCGAGGGGGTCGAGGGGGGTCAAGGGGGTTTTCGAGATATCCGCTGATTCTGGATATAACCATGCACGGCCAGTGAATTTGAGCAAGGTGGGCGTTTTGGGAACGTCGTTCTTAAGAGGGATACCCTTAAACAAGTTCCCAAGTTCCGAAGTTCCCAAGTTCCGGGAACTTTAAGTTCCCAATTTTCAAGTTCCGGGAACTTCAAGTTCCGAAATTCTGGAAAAATATTAACAAAAAATGTTTTTTCCCTATTTCAACAAAACACATTTTAGATACTGCCTTTTGCTTTCCCACGCATTATAACGTTAGTATTGCAAGCTGCGTGCATGAGTGGAATTAAATGTGGTTTTCTAGACTAGGCCACGCATTGACCCAGTGCTGGTTTTACGTTGGGCCAGCGTCGCAGGCGGTGGTCCAACATAAAACTTGCATTGAGTCAATGCGTCGTGTTTGTTGGAAAGGAATCCATGTAGTCTTAACGTTGGTTCTCAAAATATCATCGACACTTAATATAGCCTATAGTACACTGTTAATAGGGGCCTATTATGTCACATGTCATAATTTTCCCACGGGTCGAGATGCTTGTTGATTGCCCGGGGGGGCCTATTATGTCACATGTCATAATTTTCCCACGGGTCGAGATGCTTGTTGATTGCCCGGGGGGGGGGGGGGGGGTGCAAACAGCGTCGCGCGTGGAGGAAAGACCTCAATTATAGGTCTACAGGATAAACAGTGTTAAATAATATATCCCATCAAACACAACAAAGACCCAATAGTAGTAATCGTTTAATAATGTAGTTCTATCGTCTGCGACCACCACTCGAACATAATTAGGCCTATATCTTGGAAAATATCACATTGTAATAGGCCCTAACTTACTCTTCATTTTAGATTTTGCATAATAAATTTGCTGTTCTATTTTAAATTTTATTTCATACCTGTAGGCCTATATATTTAATTTCACATCGTGAAATGTTTGCCAAGATCGCCTATAAACAAAATATAAATATGTGAAAAACTAACTTTATTCTACAGCACTTAAAATTAATAATGGGTACCAAACTGTTTTTCCGACCAAAAACAATTTTTGCAAATAATGTTTTAAAATATTTTTTCGATTATTTTGGAATTTTGGAACTTGAAGTTCCCGGAACTTGAAAATTGGGAACTTGAAGTTCCCGGAACTTCGGAACTTGTTTAAAGGTATCCCTTCTTAAGACGCCCACCCCCGTGCACAAAATGCCAACTGTTCTTTCTCTATTACCACACGAAGGCACAAAACGCACACCTTGAAACAAAACAACCGGTGGGTCTTATAGGGACATGGGTGGGCGTTTTGGGAACACTTGCCTTGTGCATGCTAAATCAGAGGAAGGGGGGGTATAGGAAAAATTGGGGTGGGATTTTTAGGCACATGAGAAAATATTAGAACATGGTCATTTCCTGAATGGACCTCATGCCAGGCTTGTCATATGCATGCTAAGAAAACACATGATGCATTTGTAAGGCCCTTCAAAGTTTTCTATGCTATCTATGGTAGTTTAGGCATAGTCACAGTTCAAAATTGTGCAAAAATAACATCAAAATGTATCACTTTACATTTTAGTTTGGCACATCAAATCTGAACTCTGTCTACGCAGCCAAGTTCTGCACAAGATCACAAAGTCATGACGTCATAAATGAATTAAACACTAGCACGTGGGTGGAATTATGACTAATTCTGAGAGAGTGGTGGGTGGGCGTTTTGGGCAAGGTGGGCGTCTAAGGCAAGTTTCTCCTACATGTTAGATTTAGCTGCGTTGCACGCTTCTCATCTACCTACGGCTTCTATTGATGTGTTTCAGTGGCGTATCCAGAAACAAATTAAGGGGGGTGCTCAGATTTCCAAGAAACCATGGGGGGGGGGCATGCCCTTCGCAAAAGTTTGAGCAAATAAACATCAAATTAAAAATAGTGCGAT
Organism: Flabesymbios commensalis; assembly: GCA_964017125.1. NCBI lineage: Eukaryota > Metazoa > Annelida > Polychaeta > Terebellida > Flabelligeridae > Flabesymbios > Flabesymbios commensalis. The sequence goes on from OZ024912.1 coordinate 31,948,305, forward strand.
TTCGTGGTATCTTAGCTGTAAAACGAAGATATGAGATACTGGTTGAAATGTCAGTTTTTTAATTAATTAACATATTTATTACAACATAGCCTAGACTAGTCCAACTATTCAAGCAAACATAACCACACACAATGGAAAAACCATAAACATGATCAACATTAGCTTATTTAATATCTAGGGCGAACTACGAGGCATATTCAAGGCAGTATCCAGTTTTTTTGGGTGTCTGTAATCCCCCCCCCTGAATATCTCCAAAATGCTTTGTTGTTTTTAATAATTTCCAGGTGGCATGCCCCCAGCCCCCCTATCACCGGATGGTCGACCTGTAACCCCCCCCCTCTGTCTTTGTCTACGGGCCTGATATCAAATGAGCTATATAAATATAAACAGCTGTCGACCCAATGTTGTGTTAATGTTGGGCCAGCGTCGCAGACGGTGGACCAACAATAATTTTAAGCAAACGTTGGGTCACCCTCATTGTGATAATAATTATGCAGCCTTGTTTGTGGAATGCCGATTATGCATTTATGTAAATATGTAATTATGCAACAGTCATCTATTAAACATGATAACATGTCATTGAAAAAAGTTGTGGTCCATTAAAATGCTTACAACGTTTACTAATGATCACTTAAATCACCTCAGATATTAATTTTTAATTCATCTTTATTAATTTGCCACCTTCCCCTATAACAAAATAATTTTTAATGCAAATATTATCTTCCAGTTTATCATCACTTAGGCCTATATCAGATATTATTGTTAGTATTGGTTGTTGTTCCACATTGTTAAAACAACTTTACTGCCCATTTCCAATTATTATCCTTGATTTCGTCTGCAGTAAAAAAGAAACTGTTGAGTCCCAGCTGTATCTGAAATATAGCACTGAGAAAATACGACGATTTCAAATAGGCCCTTAAAACAAATGCAAAGTCTATACACGAATATAATACAACAATTAAATTTTGGAAATTTAAAAAGCGACCCTGTTTTTATCCATTTGTTTTCAAGACCGAGTCTCAGAGATGAAATCTCTTGAGAAATAAATTCGCCAGCAAGCAGGTGAAAAAAATCATGGTAATTGGGGAATAATCTTTATATCGTGATCCTTATTCTTTTTATTTTATGCAGCGTCAAGTGCTTGCGAGAGCAACACACCCAGCTCTAAGTCATTGTCCGTTTTAAGCGATCCTCATAGCCTACTGTGGATTGTGCCTGTGGTGTGTTATAATTATCATAGGGTAGAGTAGTCTATGATAATTACTATCAATCTAAGCATATTTATTTTTACATAACTCTGTTTCAAGTCAGGCTGAACGTTTCAATAAATTATTAGCCAAGACTAACACAAAGTTTGACATATTTTATTCTTTTTCTTTTCCAAAAAATGAATGAATGTTTGAAAAATGTGAGTAACACTGAGGGTGAACAATTTATACTTTTAGGTGCACTGAATGGTCAATTTTAAAGATTTGCATTTCAAAGATTTTGCTTCTGTCGCCACATGGGGCTATGTGGCGGGTAATTGCCCATCCCGTAACAGTTCATTGTCTACTCTGAGTCTCTAATGGCGTCAATGATGCATCCCAGACACCATCCCTTAAATGGGAAGGGGTATATATTTAGGTGTTGAGGGGTCTGGCACCAACATGCCGGAAACTGGTGGATTAATTTATAGAAAACTAGAAAAGGAGTTCCTGAACTCCGAGGCACGGCTTTAATCTGTTTGAGTGCATTAGACAAAACATTGGCCTTATATTTTGTAAACATGACAGTGTATTGGTCTTCTTCATGGGCCAGAATCCTAAATGTCCAGGATATAATTATTGAAAGAACAAAGGAGACAAGTGTATCTTCAACGTGTAAGCCTATTCCTTTTACCACCATCGCCGGTGCTGGCCAACCTAGTAAATACAAAACATTTGTATAACATTTGTACGATGGTGGACCAACATCGAAGACGTTGGGCCGACATTGTACAAAGGTGATACAATGTTTTGTGTTTGCTGGGCAACATCCATGCAACACAATGTACCGACCCAATACCGGTTCAATGTTTGGCCAGCGTCGCAGCCCTTTGCTGGTTCAATGCAGGTCAATCGTCTTCGACGCTGGCCCAACATTGAAACTGAATTGGATGATTGTCCCGTGTTTGCTCTGACTGCCACTTTCTCTTCCGAAAGGCCACTACCCGGATAACACTATACATTGGGTCAATTATGAAATAATGTTGGGCCACCGTCTACGACGCTGGGCCAACATTATCCCAACCAAAACCCTTCAAGCTCTTAGCCACGAATATAATCGTGAACATTTGTTCTTCTGTAGATTTTTTAAACACTAAAGTACAAAACCTAGGGAACTATTATGTTCATAAGGACTGGTGTACAGAAATGTGAACCGTTTCCCACACACAGCACCACTCTTTCCCCTATAGGAGACAAACTCAAAAATAAACTTAATAGGATACCGGCTAGGCCAGTCCTAATTATTGAGATGGAAAATTACCACTCTGGAAATTAAGGGGGGTGCTCGAGCACCCCCTGGATACGCCCCTGTGTTTCAAAAGGCACATCTTCATCTGCCTCTGTTCAACTGTGTCCCATCAGCTGTACACATCTATTCACCCAAAGTATTAGTACAGCTAGTTAGTCACTTGGGGGGGGGGGGGGGGGGGTTCGTTTTGTGAGAAAAGCACCAAAATTGGCAGAATGCTTCAAAATGGTCCAGTGAATCATAATATTATAAGTGGAAGACCCCAATCAATTTTACTTTTAAAATGCTTAAATGAGCAAAAATTCAAAATGGCTGCCAAAAATACAGCCGTTAAGCAAGTTTAGAACACAAAAACTGGCAGAATACCACTTCACTGCATGGCGAATTACATAAGAGGAACACTTAAATCAATTATTTCCATTGAGATATTTAAATCAGCGAAAATTCAAAATGGCCGCCAAAAATACTACCCTGATGACATCGCAAGGCGCAGCAAGTGAGTTAGGCGGCCCGGTCATACCGGTTACAAAAATACATTCATCAAGCGAATCAAACGTACATCAAACAAAAACGTTTTTTTTAAACCTAATTTATGTATTCAAAATGGCCGCCACCTATATTTGGTCATACATATATATATTATATATTTGAGGTTTGTTTATGCTATCTTTAGGCCTATGTAAATGAATTAGCTTCTACCAGCTTAAAATTCATCGCAGACAATATATTGATTATGTCATAAAATATAGACAGGGCCTACATTTTTTATAGCATGTATATGGTATTAGCAAAAACAGATAAGGAAAACTCCGCAGTGCACGTTCCCTTAGTCAGAGTTAATTTTAACAGCGTGAAATATCATACAAAATCTAAGCCTGTTGACAACACCCATATACTTAGACATAAAGTAGACAAAGAAACACAATTTCCCATTTATTCGAGCCTTTTAATTCACTCAGATACACATAAGAAAGTACTGATTGACACTATTTGCTCATATGGATTTGGTATCTCCTGATATAATCTACTTTAAATATCCACTGATATGGCAAACAAAGTGGTTCCTAATATAAAGAACACCAGGTAGTTTGTCCTGCAAGACTCGTATCAGGGGGTTTTCACAACAGGGGCCGCAGATAATATTGATCACAACACTAGCTCAAGATCTGCCAAGAATATAGTTTTCACGGTACCGCTATTTATTCAACTCAACACCCAACGGTGCTTGTACCTGGAAATGATAGGGTGTTTGAATACACCATGACAGAAAATAAGCATCACTTTCAGACTGACGCTTTGCCAGAGAATTATACTGATGTACCCTCAGCTAGTTTTGCTAATGTGCAGTATGTTGTACCAGTCATGGATGGTAAAGTTGATGTAGGTCATTAATTAGAGAACGTTTGTGTTCGATGTTGTTGTCAATCCACATTCTTTTGATAATAGTTAAAGGGACTGGCCCAGGCTAAAATCATAGAAAAATCGGTGATTTTATTTCGGGTTCTTAATATGACCATATGATGTAAACATGTACATAGACTAGAACTGCACATTTTTATAATTTTCGTGCTGCGCATTCATCAGTTAGACTAGATATAAAGACGAAATTCCCGCATTTCCTATTTTTGACATGGTTGTCAATAATTAGAAATCAGGAATTTCGTCTCTATATCTAGCCTAACTGGTGAATGCGCAGCACAAACATTATAAAAATTTGCAGTTCTAGTCTATGTACATGTTTACATCATATGGTCATATTAAGAACCCGAAATAAAATCACCGATTTTTTTATGGTTTTAGCGTGGGCCAGTCCCTTTAACATATCATGGTCTGTATATCATGCATTAGGCCTACAATGCACTGTATCTTCAGGAATGCATTATGTAAATGCATTGTTACCTCTGTTTTATGAGAGTTCAAAAACAGTGGCTATGATCCAGCATTCACTCTAAGTAATAAATCAAGCAGTTTAGCCCACAAACCCCGGCCAGACTACAGTTGTAACAGCAGATAAGCCATTGTACGCCTTAGCCAAAGAGTGTCATCGTTTTAGCGAGATGCATATGGTGAAACCAAGTTCGTCATACTTATGGGAGGCTTGCACCACGAAATAACTTCTCTCAGTTTTGGGGGACTGGCTGGACGGTAGTGGGTGGCGCAGTGCTATTGAAGAGTACAAGGCCACTTCTTCTGCAATAACTGATATTATGAGGGGGGGGGGGGGGGCATGCCACAAGAACTCGATGGACCCACCATGCAAAAGCATCTCTGCATGCTCTCGAGCGTGCTACTTAGGACAAATATACACAGTGACACATACTAGTCCTTTTGATGAATGGTGTACTGAAGTGTCACAATCTCACACACAATTTCTTTTATCAGGTTCAATACCATGTGAATAAATACTATCGCATTGATATCTTTACCGGGCTTAGAGCTTCATATGGCAAACGTATAAATATTTTCACCCGGGTGTATATATATTAAATATGTATGGTTCAATTTTTACGTTTATGTTTCATACTTTCAGCTTATTTATTATATTTAGCTTTGTCCTAATGTTCAGCAAGTTTAATTAGACCACAAGGAATGCTACTGTAATTGATAAATATTGAAAATATAATGTTTAAGAAGCTGTAGATCGATGTAGACCCCCTGTGTACTGATGACGATCTGTTAAAATATATATGTGCCCAGGTTGTAACACATACGCGTCCGGTCAATCGCCACTCGTAAGATGAGTTTTGTATGTGTAATTTTTGTCTTTGTATACAGATATTCGCCATCACTGGTGAAGAAGTGTTTATTTTCAAAAAGGTTAATGTATATACATTTTACATATATTTTTTCAACAATATTATCAAGTCAGTGTGCCAGCAAGCTTTTTCTGAATCACTATTAAATGTCGAAAATGTGTTCACTCTACTTTGGCAGACTCACCGGCTCTTCAATTGACTTAGCAAATATCACGTAGCGGCCATCATGGATTTATGCAATTTAGAGCATCCCAGAGAGCTAAATAGATTGGGGTCTTCCTTTTATAATGATTCAGCACATAAAAATCTTTAACTGTGCAAATTTTCATGCTTTTCTCACAAAACGAACACTACCCCCATTTTTTGAGACTAACGAGCTGTACTAATTGATCCTAATGGGGTTTAATGTATATTTACACCCACTTCCCAGCTAGCACGGACATTGAAACAATTAGGCCTTCTACACGCCATCATGACAACTGGCTAATATATACCGCGTACATAATTAATATGTTGCTCTAATGTTGGACCAGCTTCGCACACGGTGATTCAGTATTAAACAAAAATGTAACTTCTGGTCTTCACTGGGTACCTTACTTCCCTTAAGTGCATTGTAGAATAATCCACAATTGCGCTAGGGGGAAATGCACTGACTGCGATGGTTGTGAAAATTGAATCTTCAATGCCGCCTAGCTATTATCATTCAGCTGTGCATTTTATATCGAATATAGATGATGAATGATTCATCTAAAAAATGGTGTATTTATGAAATCATGGTTAATATCCAGGCATGACTTGGCAATGACCAATACTAGACAGGCGAAACGTTTTTTGTGACATGATATGCAGATATAAACGTTTGTCTCGTTATGTTTTGAATTAGATTGGTTTTATTTAAATCATTTTTTAAAATATCGTTATGGATGATTCAAGTCCCCTATTATTATTAGTATCCGACCCCAGACCATTCAAATGATGTTACTGCAATCAATTCCACTGCAAAATGCAATAATTTACTAGAAACATTATTGTACCAACAAGGATCACAATTGATCACCATTGAAAAGAAAGTGAATGTTTGATTTTTGCAAATATTTTGCATTTGGCATTGATTACCTCTTTTTACGAATACGATAACTTGAACTAAAAACAATCTTGCAAAAAAATCTTACTATTTTACTTTTGATATTTTCCAATGACAACAAAAAATCGTTTCGGAGAAAATTACTATGAAACCCCTGCTCATTGGCCAGGCCAAACCCTAGGTTTGAACAAAACAGAAAAATGATCAATCAAGGTGGTCTGCATAACCATGACAATGATGACACACATACACCATGTTCCGTTCTGTTAGCATGATCCACGGGTTGAAACGTTAGTTAAAATTTCCAATCCCATGGAAAAAAATGATACGTTTCAATTTATGTAACTGTGTGTATTGTGCTGGTCAAAACGTGCACATAACATAAAATATGTTTTTCAATGGGATTGGCAATAATATTCACATAATACAATCATCTTCAGTTTTATATTTTTGACCAGAATATACTGCAAATACCATAAAACAGCCAGATAAAGCGCCGATAACACGGCTCTCGAATAATTTTCAATGTATATAATATATAAATATATTTTTATATAAATAAATAATAAAATGTTGAAGAAAATCAGCCATCAGCACTTTATAAATGAAATGAATGGGGTCATAGGCCACCTTTGTGCACGTATAGGCTACACTAAGCCAGGAGAACCTCCTGGGGATGGTGAGATAAATGAAATGACACTGCCCTCCTGACACAGGACTCGAAATTCGAGCTCTGGCGGTCTGACGCCAAGCACGCCACCTCTCAGTCACGGTGGCTCGCCACAATATTGAATCTTTACGAGTGAGCGGGGAAAAACATTTTGTTTCTTTGAAACTTGAATGCCAGAGAGGACCTCGAACCCGCGACATCCGTCTTTACAAACAGGCAGCTTTAACCGCTGCCCCAGGGCCCCTGTCCAGGCAGCAGGTTGTAATAGAGCGTGTCCTCATCACAGCACATCACAAAGGTTGCACAAGAAGTCACACAGTCTTTGTGACAGTTGCAATATTATAACAAATTCATCATTTGAAAGATTAAAACCCGCAAACATATTATTTATTTTTATTTTTCAAGAATGTTGCCATTTTGCGCTCTTGAAATGGATTCAGCGTATGCCAAAATGGTTAAAAACGCTATCAAAGCGTTTTTTAACATGAAATTAATACGGCAAATCTAACTTTCGCAAAGTTTAAAGTGGCAAAATCGCGGACATAGTTTTTAAATATGCCAGACTGAGACACAGCTTAATGATGCCAAAAATTGATTATCTTACTTACGACCTGTTTGTACCGAATTGAATTTTAACTTAGGCTTCCAATAGACGGGTGGGCATGGGTGGAATGATTGGATATTGCTTAATACTTGTCAATACGATAATTCAGGATTCAAGGGCGATTTGCAAAAATAGAAGGATCTGAAGCATGTCAAACACAAGATAAACCCACTATTTTAATTTAATAGAAACCATATCTTTAGACATCTGGGAGTAAAGGGTTTTTTAAAGCCGGAAATATTAAAACTATAATTGAAGATTTAGCAAATTTTAGGCTTACGTTAGCAAAGATCACTCAATGTCAGCCAGTGTATATAAAAAGTAGGTCAATATATAAATACAACACCACGTACATTGAATGTATGTAAAACTGATATGATTGGACGGTTACCATTGAAGTTTTAAGTTACTTTAGCAATTGAACGCGTCAGTGCAGCATGATTCATATGTTAATTTGAATGTGATGTGTGCAGTACTTAATGTACGGTACTTCTTGCTTATTGTACATATTGCAATAATTAAATTTGTTTATTTTCTACGTTAAAATCCAAATTTTTGGCTACACATGGCTCAATTACAATTCAAATTTTGTAAATTGCATTATTTTGGACACGTTAAGATGAGAGGCATAATTTGTTAATCGGATACATCTTAAGTTAAAGAGCAGATCTCAAAACGTTTCAACATTAAAGGTTTGACTTTTAGACATACATCAGGTAGATGTGTAGGGTATATATATAAACTCAGATCAATGACATATCAATTCCATACCTGTTCACGCACTCAGCTCGTACTTGTGGAGGTAGGTAATTTATCTGAAGAGCAGTGTTTAGGGCAGCGAGAGACTGATTCCAATAAGATCACCGGCTAGATGCTGGCCCAGCGAGCACAAAACATTTGCATAACATTTGCACAACGTCGGGCCAACGTCTTCGACGTCGGCCCGACATTGTACAAATGTTATACAAATGTTTTGTGTTTAAAGGGGCGTCCCCACGTTGCGTCAACGATTGTAAAACGTCTCCACTACTTGTGGGAAACTGTCTCCCTCTACCAGAAGTGTGGAAAAACTTTACAGGGTATACGTGTTGTTTTCTGGAAAAAACACCCTACAAGACCATCATGGTAATGGAGGAAATTGATCGTGAGTGGTTGCATGTCAGGAACTCATCCATTTGGTCGTCTAATGAGACATTACTTAGCGTGAAACTCCACTGGCAACAGAACATAATTCACTCATAGGGCTTTTATAAATGCTCCTATGTGCTATAAGTTGTGTTCTACTGCTGCATCTTGGAATATTAAGCAGGCTATTAGAGCAGGCCTCTTACTGGCGTAGCAATTTAAATAGAAATGTCAAATAAAAGACACCCACGTAATAATTGACAGAAGTAAGTCAACTCCATACCACCTGTGATCAGATTTACCTCCACACGTCAGAATGCATAGACATTCAACATACATGTATCATTTTAACCCTTAAAGCGCTGAATTCTTTTTCTAAAATCCAAGGAGACCAAAGGGTTTTTTCATTTTGAAATCATCATAAATGTCCTAGTTAGCTCTTTCCGATTCATTTGAATACCTATGTTATGGGTCTACGGCCATTAAAAATATTTCTTCTCTTACAGTGCGGGGATCGACTTTAGTGGTCAGAATCTGACGTCTACAGACGTCAGATTCTGACGACTAAAGTCGATCCCCGCACTGTAAGGGTTAACTAGTTATAGTAACACTGATCATTGCATGTGACTTGAACTACATGTACATTCGGTAATTATTTGAAGTGGAAGATATATAAGGTGACATGCACTTTTAAAGATCCCATGTCGTCAACATACCAACTCTGCACAAAATCATTCTACATTTTATTATAAATGACTTTTTTTTAAAGATTGAATGCTTGTGGCAAAAGTCATGAGATGCGATCATGTAGTAGTAGTAGTAGTAGACCAGTAGTAGACTAGTAGTAGACTAGTAGTAGTAGTAGTAGTAGTAGTAGTAGTAGTAGTAGTAGAGCAATGCTTAAAGTAGCCCCTTGGGATGACATCAATTTTCGTTTTTAGTTTTGTAATGAAGTAGTGTATCCCCCAGATCATGATTTTATTTTTTTCCGAGTTTTTAGATTTTTATAAATATTTCTTATTAATATTTCCATGAAACCGCTTAAAAACCCAAACAAACTTTTTGTATAGCTAAACACATACTGAAGGACGATTGAATGTTCCTACAGCACTGGGCCACATGTTGATGCCGTCGGCCCAGCGTTGGGCAGACAATAAGTGTTGCAGGTGTATCACCTCATGTCCTGACTATAAGACACCAATCAGACACCAATTAGCGGCGATTGCTTTGATCTCCTCGGCCAAGACGTGGGAATATGTGGTATGAAGTGCTGCATATTGCTGACTTGTTTTGTTTACATGGCGATATACGACCTGAAAAAATAACTATTTCATTCTTTTTCGGTGCTTTAAAATTGTTTTTTGCCTTTTTTGTATTTTTAGTTAAGATCAGTAGGCTATATGGCTTCATATAAGTTAAATTTTCAAAATTGACAACATTGAAAATGTCTCATCCCAAGGGGTCCCTTTAACGATAATAATGATAATTTAAGTGACAATGTAATACGTTTAAAAAAGTCCAGTCAAATGACGAGATGAATGATGACCGTATACATATGATGACGTGAGGGATGGGTGATAGGGCATGGTGGGTTATAGTGTTTTCCTTCACCAGCCCGATAAAGGGTTCTGTGCATGTCTTTGCGATTTACCTCCCAGGCATGACTTGGCATGCTATGTATTTTAACCCGCTGAGTACCGGATTAAATTGCTACAGCACTCATGCTGAGACCAGAATAATTAATTATATATAGTTAGATAGTTGTAATCAATCCCAAATATATCCAGAACTAGTCCTCAACGGCCAAATGCTGAATCACCACTGTGGCCTTCCGCACACCTCTGTTATTCTCGGGTCGGATAGTCCCTAGAGTAACAATAGTTATTGTTTAGAACGTAATCAATAAAATGTATATTTGATTGACGTCGTTTATAATAACAATTCCGCTTGGATGTGCATTTACCTTTACTTCTCGCGTGGCGGGTGGCGGGTCACATAATAACCGGGCATAATATATACCTACGTTGATTGTATTGCTGAAGTGAAATTATTTCACAGGGCCTTTAAAGTTTAGCTGTTCATGGCACATTAGATTATAAGCTGGTCTGATTGGTTTATTACTTAGAGGATGCAGAGACGCAACTGTTATCTATTGTCTGGAGAGATTTTTTGCTGATCGCAGAATCGACGTATAATTAAATTATATATCACATGCCCTGATCACTCAAATCCCCTTCAGAACATCTTATCCTTTCATTATCGCTGATTAAAAAAGTAGTTCATTAGAGGTCACTACTTACCTAACACTGCCAGACATGCAATGGTTCAGCGTTGGGCTAACATGTGAGACGCTCAACCAATGTTGAGCCAATTTCAGGTGGGCGCCTTTGTTTACGTCACCTTGAGATCTCAAAGAGAGATTTCCTCTTAATTGGCTTTACCACGAGAAAAGCCTCTGTAGTCTCACTAACATAAACATGATGAAAACCACATCCCCTTCCTGACTAAGCCTCATAGAAAGTATTTATTATATGTCATTCAAAGCAGTAAGCTCAGTGTAGATGCGTCATGGAACAAATAAAAAGATAGTCTACCACAATTATCATGCTATAGAGATACATATAACTTGGCACAGCGCGTGCTTGTAATCGTACTAATAACTTGAAACGCGTTAACAAGTTATAAACGTCTATAAAAAGACAGTATTTTAGGGCTTACCAGTATCCAAAGAATGTTTTTTATGGGTGGCGGGTATGAGTGATGTATCTCTTTAACAATTATGACTTAGAATAGTTTTTTGTAAAAAAAATATTGGAGATCATATCATAATTATTAATTATCATAATGAATGCAACTTTGATGGGACTGAGCTCACTTTATTCAGCGTACGGTCCTGATTTGGTTTCGTAAACGCCTCTTGTTGTTGTTCTAGTTTGCCAATCTACACATGGAAATTTAATTTCCGTTACAATGATATAGTGCATGCATGTTGCAATGGAGTAAACAGTCATCTCTCCACAGAAATTGATACATAATTTGAATGACAAAGTAATCAAAATCATCAACGAAACGAACTAGTCGACATGGGAAATGAAAACCTCTTAATAAAACATAAATATTGCCTATATCTCCATGTGGCCTATTTTTTCTGAACCCAGATATGTATTTGTGGTATTTAGTTCTATAAATGTTGATACATTTTGTTATGGTAGAGAATAAATGGGCCAAATAATTCTAAAAACAAAATTCATTACCACTTTTACCTTGAGAGATTTATGTTTATTTCAATTTCAATTTTGCACACAGAGTGGTCCTAAACCCGGATAAGCGTCGTTGGAGATGTAGGCCTATACTAGGCCAACAAGCAGTCGGTGTCGGTTCTAATCGCGGACTTATAATCATTAATACAATGTACATTTTGATTATGTTGTTAGTGTGTAATGGTTAGACGATTTAATTGAAGGGAACATCATTTTTTTCTAAAAATTGTCTTACTCTCAGATCATACATACCAAAAATGGCTTTTCGATTCGCGAATTCGTCTTCCTCACGGAATACTACCTGATCGACAGTATATGGACAATACTCCACACAAAACAGCCACATCAAACGGATCAAGCTGCTGAGCCAGTCATTGATAGACCAGAATTGGGCCAAATTATTCTGCCGTCGCCCCATTGTTGCACCAACGTTTTTTATAAGGTGGCCCTTTTAGTAATGTATAATTATGATGAATCTGGGAAAACGACAGCGATGCTTTTGTTCGAGGCCACGGGTTTTCATCGGACATCCATCTGTGTGTCGATATGCCATTGCATTTTTCTACTGAAGACACATGGCTGGATGCTTTTTGGCGAAACACTTCGATTAGCTAAATTTGTGTACACACAAGCCAGATTGATTTGCGAGATGAATTGTACTTACTAAACTAGATATCTGGAAGAGTTGTTTGCGCCTTGCCCCAAATCATTTATTTAGCTATGACGTGCTTAGTCTATATAACCAATGATTGTTTTAAAAGGTACATGTACATAGCAAAAGAACAACGGAAACTGTCAAAGTATCAGTGACAGTGTTGGACTAAGTGGACCAATGATTGTTTCAACCCTTGCACGCCCATACGGCCCCTGAGGGCCGGTGAAATATGACGTAATTTTTCACATGCCCGTATTTTACATTCACATGGCCTTTAGATTGCCACAATACATTTAAAATTGTCTAATTTCGGCCAGAATACATTGTGCAATGTTTAATTAGTTCGGTAATAATTGAAAAAAATATTTTTACCCTCTATCCCATTTATATCTCAACTTTAATTGTGCTAACCCTTTGACTCTCAAGTTCATGCCAGGACCCAGGGATGATGGTTGTCATTTAATGGAAATGCGCGTGTTCTAGGATAATGGCTGTAACTGTGGATCTACAAGGTGTATTAACCATATGTACATGTGTGGGATTCGGCAGGAGCGGGCCTTTGTGAGCATGCGACATTTGGGTCAGTCAAAGGTCACCTTAAGGTCATTGCAAGGTCAAAGTTTCATAAATTCAAAAAAAAATATACAAGCCAAGCCATATTGTCCACTTTCTGGGTGGGCGCAATGTATAGAAAAATATGTGTGGCAGTCCCCCAGAATCATGTGAAGGGAAATGACCTTGAACGGGCCCTGAGTACCTGACGATACCAATATAGATATCATTAAAATGTCTTGCAAGCTTAAGCGGTAGCTACTGAAATTACTCCTTTTTTACATTTCATTTCAAAATAATGAAATAGTTCGCATGGGAAGGGTTAATGGTTGTTGACGTATATACCCATAGCAACAACATCTAGCAACTAATCTTATATTGTGGAATGGTTGTGTAACATGTTCCACGGAAATTTTACAATTCTATTAATTTATAAATATATAATTATTCTATATTAATTTGATCTCGTACGTCTTGACAATACACAATACATAAAATTGGGTACTGTTTCCATGGAAACCGTTTCTAGGGAATAAGGGTACGTCTTCGATGGGTATGACAAGAAGCTTGTGTTGATCCCCCAAGTGTTCTTCGTGTGCGTAGGAAATTTCATGTGCATTGGAATAACAGTTTAAAAGATATCGTAATATTTGTATTGTATTATTATTATTTTTTAAATTTCATAAAAAAAACTCGGGCTGGAAAGGGTTAAAGGGTACATGTACATAGCAAAAGAACAACTAAAACTGTCAAAGTATCAGTGACAGTGTTGGACTAGGTGGACGTGTTTTGTGTGTTTGCAGTCTGTCACGCTTATATACATCTTTAGTGCAGAATACATTTTTAATACTTTGTCTCTGCAGAAAATGCCAGCGAAAAGTGTTATATCAATATTTATGAAATCCAGACATAACAGTGGTATCAAATTATTGAAGATTATCATTCCACATTAACACGATGAATTGAATCTGCCATTACACTATATATATAACTTTTGTGAGCTATTTTGTATCCAATCCCTTCTGTGCGCATGGCGTGGTTATCATTAGAGGTCAGTCACATAAGACGGTTTGCGTCAGTCAGCAGGAGCCTGTAACAACAGAAGAGCGCTGCAAGACGCCGACTCAGCTTTGGGCCAGCGTCGCACGACGCTGACCCAACGCTGAGTCGGCGTCTTGCGCTGCAGATTCCTGTCAGATGCTGATCGAGAAGAGCTGCACCAAAGACGCGCGATGATGGACAACCAGGCCCACAGGTGGATGTTTCCATGTACGCTTTTTGTTCAAACTGTTTGGGAGTAGTCTCTCACGTGGCCTCTTGATTTCCGTAAACATTGCCGTGGCACGCCTGCCCCGACAGTGAGCAATTGCACCGGGGAGGCTTGTCCTGTCTGCCAAATTGATCTGACAAATAACTAGACTGGCACTCCATTCGCAGCGTTCTTTCAAATGTTTTCGCGTGAATGTTTTCATTTAGCCTATCAGGTAAATAATCATATATCAATGTAGATAATGTAATCGTCACCGTATTTATCTGGTCTCCCATGCATAATTTTTTTTAAATCGTCGTTTTTTTAGCATTGACCAATAAAAAACTGCCGAATTCGACTAGAGGTCTACTTAAAAAAATGTAATATTTCATTTCATACACTATACTTACTATGTTCTAGATTATCCCCTACATGTGAATAAATACCTATCTATCTATGTTTACTGGCCTTGTTTTTGTCACCGCGCTTTACATATTTTGTGAATATGTTTATATAATATACTCTGTAAAGGCAAAATTCAGTAATTGTTCAAGGGGGTGTCAAACTATGAGACTCAAACTCAAAATTATAATTTTATCTTTATTCGACATCACAATGAAATATATATGATACAGAATTTTCAGCAGCGAATGCATCAGTCAGGATACTCTTACTATTGCATACATGTGGCGCTGGTGTAAGACAGAGACGTATAATTTGCGTTTGAACATTTCTAATGTAAGTGGCATACGCACAACCAAAACTTCACAAATACAGGTTTGTGCGTTTACTGAGGGGTTTCGTCAAGTTAAAAAAATACAAAAATCCGCGAAAAACTCGGAAGTGGGTGGGTGTGTCAAGCATTTTGTTTTTATGTGTTTTTTGTGTGTTGTTTTCATGTTTCCAATTGTTTCCAAAAAAATAAAAATCGGATAGGCGGGTAGGCGGCTGAGCTCTGACCAATCCAAGTTTTTCTCGGATTTTTGGATTTTTTTAAACTTGACATGACCTCTTACCGTATTAAACTTCTGAGTAGCTTATTGCCAGAATATCACATGCCTATGAACTGGTAGAAAATAGCTGTCTGTGACCAGCGTATGGTCTGCATATGATCAGCCTATGACCGACGTAACAGGCCTATTTGTAGCGTTACGTATTTGTAACGTATTTATATCGTAAACAACCCACTGCCCAGCGCTCCAACGTCCTACGTAGGCACCTCGCACTTGATATTGGAACGCTGGAGAATGGGCTGTATACGATATAAAAACGTTACAAATACGCTACTATGGACATTTCGCTATGAATACACTAGCTACAGTACACCTTCATGTCGGGATACGTCTACGTATGACCAGTACATCTAGCATTCCTCTAACGTGTTCAGCGGAAGTTTGCGGTGTCTAAAGGAGTGACTGTCTAGTTTTTTTTTATTATTATAAAAATCAACTTAATAATAAATATATAATTGAACAATATATTTATTACGTCAGCTGGCTCAATATTGATAACAGGATGAATACTGAGATCAGAACTTTTCCGAAATTATGTATCTGTGACACCGAGCGAATCAATACAAATACTGTAAAAATTATCTTGTACGCAAACTTTTAAAATAACGCTTTTATAATACCTATACCAAGAAATTGTAAACGTTGTGAAACCATTATTTTGCATAGCCTATATATCCAAAAGACTTGATTTTCTATGCTCCAAAAATAACAGTGGCAAAACTGTATGTTGTAGATTTGTCACACAAATAGGGTGTTAGACTGGGCAGCCAACCATAACACTACTCAGTCTGTTTGACTCTGTGGTGATAAATCAGAGGCATAATTAGCGAAACAGAGGCTTTTCCGGCATCTTCATGAATTAATTAGGCAGCAAAACTACACTAAGGTTGTCAGAGAAACAATGCGGAATGACACTCCCAACAGTGCGGGGATCTACTTTAGTCGTCAGAATCTGACGTCTGTAGACGTCAGATTCTGACGTCTAAAGTCGATCCCCGCACTGTAATTTTGAAGGCAGTGTTTCTTCCCAGCCATACGCTGATACGTACCTGTGTAAAAAAAAACGCTCTTTGATGAGCCGGGGAATCACCAGGCTGTTTTCAAGGGCTCTGCATAGAAACGGCGACAATGTCGGGGCAGACACCCATAGAGCGAGGTGAATGCTTGGCAACCATCCGCCACCACTCGCCCTTCTGGAACAACGGCAACCACTTCCTGGATGGGGAATGTGCCTGCCGCCGCCCATCAACAGCTAGATTGTGCTAATTTGACAACCAGAGTAACCGAATAATACATGTGAAATGCGCATGCGCACTGTTTGTCGTGTTCCGCTGGGTGTTCGGGTCAATAACTAACTTGTTGACAAACGCAGTGATTCACAACGTCGGCGCCAAAGACAGCTGTTCTTCGAGTGTATGGCTGACAGAGGCCCTGTTGACGTGGTTAAAGCGCCTGTTTGGAAAGCCGCAGATAGCGGGTTCAAAACCCACATTGGCCTTCAAGTTTCAAAGAAACGAAATGTTTTTTCCCCGCTCATTCGTGAAGATTTAACATTGTGGGGAGCATCAGTGACCGATAGGTAGGCCTCAGTGCTCGGCCTCAGACCACCAGGGCTCTAATTTTGAATCCTGTGTCTGGAGGGCAGTGTCATCTCATTCATGTCACCATCCTCATAGGATGGTTCAGCCTATATGTGCACAATTGTGGCGCAAAACCCCATTAATTTCATTTCATTGCGAGCATATGGCGTTATAACCCTTACCCTGCTATGATAATTTATTTAAATTTTCAACCACTTGATGTTGTGTCTCGCTACCGCGATCCACAACCTCAAGTGATTGAAAATTAGTCATCTTTGATTAATTTGAGCATAAATCTTTGCAAATCTTGATGTTTAAACACAAATTTAATTCCCAATATCAGGGATTTGATTGACTAAGAAAACAGAGTAAAAACGACAGTCGTCGTGATCAGCAGGATAAGGGTTAACAGGCATGGGAGACACTGCTTCCATCATCAGATCAAAGCTGGATCAACTTTTGATTCAGGTTTGATCCAGCGTTAGGTTAACCCTTGAAGCGCTAGGCTAAATAATTTAAATTCCACCCTCCTTGAAGAACTTTGTGTCTCGCTACCGTAAAACTCAGTATTGTGGGGAGCCTCCGTGACCGAGAGGTAGCGTGCTCGGCCTCAGACCGCCAGGGCTGGCATTTCTAATCCTGTGTCTGGAGTGTCATCTCACCCATCTCACCATCTTCAGGAGGTTCTCCTGGCCCAATTTAGCTTATATGTGCACAAACGTGGCCTAAAGTTCATTTACCGCGACCCACAGCTTCAAATGGGTGAAAATTACCAATAGTCCAGGAATTTTAGGCATTTTCAGGGGTAAAGATGGAAAAAAATTATATAAAGTTGTTAAGATGGTCATCCTTAATGACCTGTAAAAAGTCCCGAAGTTCCCCGGGAGCGGAACATGTTTTTTTCGCGAAGATCCAAAATGGCCGCCAGAGGCCATTCAAAAATTTTAACATACGAAGAATTTAACATAAATTCTTTTGTAATATCTCTTTTTCACTTAATATTTTACGGAGAACTTATTTCAGGTCTTCTTTTTAGGTTTTAAAGCCTCGTTAGTGTTTTGTTTGCAAAAAGCCAAAATGGCCGCCTGGTACAATACTGAAATTGTAACTTCTGAATAATTCAAATATATTCCTTTGTAATACCTTTTTTCTGCATAATTTTTCACGAGAAACTTAATTTTGGTCCTATTTTAACATTGTAAAGTTTCTGTCATTGCACAGTTAAAAATGGCCGCCATTGAGGAAGAAGTATAATTTCAGAAAAATATGTCACTTTTTTATTTGGAAAGATTGTGTCAGTAAAAAGTATTTTTGGAATCAAGGGTGGTTATGCTATGTAGTTTAGTCCAGTAAATTGTCCTAGGTGTTGCTCCAGCCTTGCATGTGATAATAATAATTATAAAATAAGATGCATGACATTATTACGGTGACAACAGCGTGCGTTGTGCCATTGTGCATGTCACAACAACTTACCACACCAAGATGGTTCAACGTGTCCCTGGTACTACTAATGTTATTTTTCAGCACTAAACATCCTTTAACAATTCAGTATATTTTCAAAGGTAATTGATTAAATAAAATAATGTATGTAAATTTGTATCTATTATTACTCAATATAATATGATTTCGTTATTCAAAACAGATTCACGGGAAGCAGGGACACAATAAACATAGCTCACAAAAAAAGCAATTTATCTAACGAGACAAATCAGACATCAATCAGATATGAAAAAGGATTGAAAAAGAAAAACAGATTGAGATCGGAAGCAAGAAATTGGAATGCATTTTTGCGGACATGTGCTCAGTGTGGTGACTGACAAGTATCTGTTGAACGGGTCACAGGCCCGTAGCCAGGGTCGAAAATCAGACGAGGCGAGGCCTGGTGACCCGAGCCAAAATGTCTGAAATCCCAAAATTTTTGAGAATTTTCAGTGACGAAAAATTAACATTTGGAGAAGACAGACGAGGCAACTACGGGCCTGGGTCAGTTTAATAGCGGACATCCTAAAAAATAGCGGGCATTGTACTTGTTAATGTTATATGCCTACTATGTTATAATTAAACACAGTCAGGCTTATCTAACGAAGAACTGCCATATAAATTTAGATGCACTAAAATAACTTTCATAATATAATAATCAATATTATTTTTCGTGGTGATTATTTTTCAGTTTGACTGGTTTGTTGGTTTTTTGTCAAAATTTAGAAACAAAAATGTAGCAATTTAGAAATTGTAAACATGTTAAAACATAACAATAGCAAATAAAAACTAAACAATCGTATGAGTAACGTCAATAAAATAATTCATGTATGCCTATATATTACATATTATGGTGGTCATTTTGAAAAATCACGATCATTTTGATTTAAGGTTTGGCTAACACGCTGTTCTCACAGTACCCTCAAGTGCATACACAGACCAATTTTGGTGCCGTAAATATCACCATTGATAAATCGATATTACACGTTTATATGTCCCACTGAGGTTTTAGGATATAGACCTACTCAGCTGAACCACACTACAAAATATCTGTCATATATACACGTGTCGTTATTTCAAGTGCATATTGCTTTTCGTTGCTTTCTGCACAATCATGGTAATATCGCGAAAGAAGGAAGGGACTATACCCTACTCTTACCGAATAACTTCAAGCGTTCTTTATAGTGCACAGTGCCATAGACATCACCAGTAGCTCCGAGTAGCTCCGAGTTTAGAGATCAAATGGGCCATCAGGACGGCCTCGTTATTCCAAACACAAATAAACTTATTCGGGTTTTGGTGTTGCATGAAATATAATATAAACATGATAAATAGGGTATGGAACCTTCTTTAGGATCCGGCAAGCTCGGTGTGATACCTTGCATCGGACCCTTATGCCCGCATATGAGGTGTGAAATCTTGCCTAGGTGTGAGTGCTTGCCTAGGACCCTGCAGGCTCCAGTGTATGACCTTGCCTAGGACCCACCGGCTCGGGTGTGAGTCCTAGCCTAAGACCATGCGGGCTCATGGTAAAACCTTGCCTAGGACTTCTAAGCTCGGGTTTGAGACCTTGCCTAGGACGCTGCGGGCTCGGGTGTGAGTCCTTGTCTAGGAACTTGGCGGCTCGAGTGTAAGTCCTTACCTAAGACCATGCGGGCTCACGCTAAATCCTTGTCTAGGACTTGAAGGCTCGGGTTTGAGACCATGACTAGGGTGCTGCGGGCTCAGGTGTGAGTCCTTGCCTACCATGCGCCTACCGTGCGCGCCTGGGGTTAATCCTTGCCTATGACCTCTAGGCTCGGGTGTGAATCCTTGCCTAGGACCTGGAGGGTCGGATGTGATACCTTGCCAAGGACCTTGTGGATTCGAGTGTGAGTTTTTGATCAAGACACTACGGTTCGGGTGTGATTCCTTGCCCAAAGACCATGCACGTGTGTGTGTGAGTCCTCGCCTAGTCACTGGGGGCTCGGTTGTGAGACCTTGTCTTGGACCTGTAGGCTCGGGTGTAAGTCTTTGCTTAGGACAATGCAGCCTTGTGTGTGAAACCTTGCCTATGACCCTGTGGACTCTAGTGTGAGCCCTTGCTCAGGACATTTGCTTAGAACCCAAGCTGAAGCAGTAGTAAATAACATTTATCACTGACATATTTACATGTACAAAAATTCTATGGGAACAGATTACCACCAACAGGCTGGGGATCGCAAATTTAAAATAAAAACCTATAACCCGTTTTTACGGAGCTTGATGCAGCACCTCCCAAATTAATGAAAATGATTAGGTGTGGTTGCGAAAGTTTGTTGCATGTTACGATGCAGGTCTGCGAGGTACACAAGCTGAATGGGAACTGGGTACAGTAAGTCATCGCGAATTAATGAAATTCAAGTTGATGATTGGGAAGAAATGGCACAACTCTCTCAGACTAACGTTGTTTTATTGATTGAATATGATGTTTTGGCTATTATGTATTATGAAATAAATACATTAAAATGTGTACTGCATATTTCTTTTGGATATAGAGTTATTTGTTACTGGTCATTAATTACTGGTAATTACCAGATTTAAAATCTTATATGTATCTCGAATTCGAAGGACAATTGCTCCCAATAAAACATTAAATGGCGGCCACCTTGGATTTATTCTATAACGAAACCTTAAAAGTTACTAATAGCTTCAGAAAGGAATTCAGCATTAAAAATCATGTGGAAATGAGGTATTACATTAACATATATGTCTATTAGTTCAGGAATTACATTTTCAACATAGCGCTTGACGGCCATTTTGAATTTTGTCAAAAAAAAGATGTTCCGCTCCGGGAAAACCTTGGAACTTTTCACAGGTAGTAAAGGAGGACATACTGGTAGTCTATAGATTTAAAAGCTTATATGTATCTCAAATACTAATGACAATAGACTTGCTCCCAATTAAACATCAAATGACAGCCATCTTGGATTTATTCTTTAGCGAAACCCTAAAAGGTACTACTAGCTTCAGAAATGAATTCAGCATTAAAAATCATGTGGAAATGAGGTATTACATTAAAATATATGTCAAATAGTTCAGGAATTACAACTTCAACATGGCGCTTGGCGGCCATTTTGAATTTTGTCAAAACTAAGGATGTTCCGCTCAGGGGAAACTTTGGGACTTTTTACAGGTAATAAAGGAGGACATTATGAACACTTCCTGAAATTTTCAGAAATGAATTCAGAAATGAATTCAGCATTAAAAATCATGTAGAAATGAGGTATTACATTAAAATATATGTCAAATAGTTCAGGAATTACAACTTCAACATGGCGCTTGGCGGCCATTTTGAATTTTGTCAAAACTAAGGATGTTCCGCTCAGGGGAAACTTTGGGACTTTTTACAGGTAATAAAGGAGGACATTATGAACACTTCCTGAAATTTTCAGCTTTATATAATTTTTTTCCATTTCAAAACCTAACATTCCTGGACTACAATATTTGCTTAATTTAAGACAACACATTTGCAAATCGTGATATGTAAGCACTTATTTCACGCCCAATATCACTGATTTGATTGGCTAAAAAACTGATTGAAAACGACCATCGATATAAGGGTTAAAGTGCACGACAGAGACCCAGCAAACAAAAAACGCTAAACCAATACTGGCTTGATGTTGGCCCACCGTCTACGATGCTGGCCCGACATCAAGCCAGTATGGGTTAAACGTCTCGTGTTCGCTGGAGAGGAGATGTTAATTCTATGTTAACCCTTTAACCGCCGGTGTCGTATATATTCGGGTTTTTATTTTTTATTAGCACATTAAGTACCACATTTTAAACATGGTAAAGATAAAATGTGACATCAATCAGCAATATTTGAAAACAGTTGACCTCCATTTCGTCAAATCTGAATAATTTTCACTCACTTGCGAGACACAACTTCAAGTGGGTGAAAATTCAGATTGAATAATTTGGCGGTTAAAGGGTTAAAGCTGGGCGTTGACAGAGACTGTATAGGTGTTGGTCTGACCGGATGGCCAGTTCTGCTCTCCCAGACTAGGCGTAGATCAGCCAGGAGAAGCCACAGATTATCACAATGGCAAAAAAGCGGTCCGAACAAAGCGCAAGTTACTGCTTTATTTTCTTCATTAATGCTACCAATCTCAGTGAATCCCCGACACAGACACTTGCTATTGTTGGAGAAGAAAGGTTGGCAGAAACTGCCAATTTGCTAAAGGGCGTCGACCTCAGACGCCATAAAAAGACCACACTGGGGTAGGCCTATACGTAGATGAACTGTCCTTCCAAAAATAGGTTGATCATTGCCAATGACCAGCTTTACTCTTCTTTGCCCAAATTACCCACACAAACGTACTCCTCGAACCCAAGTTTATCTTAAAAGCAACCATTAGACGCAGCGGGCGGGGGCCCTAGGGTAGTGGTTAGCACCACTGCCTTTCACGCCAGAGTTCGAGGTTCGGTTCCCGATCTCGGCGGTTTGAAAGAAACAAAAATGTTTCTTCCCCATCCACGTGTGAAAGTCAGTATTGTGGGGAGCCTCCGTGACCGAGAGGTAGCGTGCTCGGCCTCAGACCGCCAGGGCTCGAATTTCGAGTCCTGTGTCTGGAGGACAGTGTCATCTCAATCATCTCACCATCCTCAGGAGGTTCTCCTGGCCCAGTTTAGCCTATATGTGCACAAAGGTGGCCTAAAGCCCGATTCATTTCATTTTCATTAGACGCAGCATAATCAAACTTGGCACAAATCTATATAACCCTCAGCGCTTTAATGTAACATAGTTGTAAGATGACGCCAAGGTCATTTCAAGGTCAAAAAACAATGCAAGGAGATGTCGTCATTGCGAGCTTGACAACTACCGCGGATTCGCATTATTGCGAACTTGGTCAAAGAAGGCTTAAACACACTTTATTGTGAAATTACACATAATTAGATAAATTATCAACTTCTTCAAGCGATAAAATAGAGAAACTACATTCCGCTTACTCGATGTCCTAGGTCTATCTGCCACCCAGTTAAGTTGCAGATGAAGGAGGATTTTTACTTCCCCAACCCTTACAGCTCGGGGATCGACTTTAGTCGTCAGAATCTGACGTCTACAGACGTCAGATTCTGACGACTAAAGTCTATCCCCGAGCTGTAAGATTAAAAATATTTCTAATGACCGTAGACCCATAACATAGGTATTCAAATGAATCGGAAAGAACTAACTAAGACATTTATGATGATTTCAAAACGAAAAAAACCCTTTGGTCTCCATGAATTTTACAAATTATTTCAGCGCTTTAAGGGTTAAAAGGGTTAAAGTTGTGCGTTGGCCTATTGCATTGTATAGATGTATATAATGTATGTGTTATACATATAGATATAGTATTTTAGTGAGAAAAAGTCACCCGCGGCTAGCATATTTTAGAAAAAAAGACTTATTTTGGTAACATAAGGTCTACATCAATATACGGCTTATATTATTATGAAACCAGACAATCGGAACAATGTAAGATAATCAATATTAGTTGAAATATATTAGTTAAAAATATATGAGGTAAAAGTATTTAGTTAAAAATATATTAGGCTAATGTATACAAACACAAAACTTATTTTCTTAGAAATGTAAGTTATGGCTATGGAATATCTACAGAAAAATGTCACGTTTCTTTCCAAATTATGTATCCGCCCGAGATACTTTATGAAAACAAAATGCAACACGGCTCAGCAAATCAATTCATGCAGCCACATCTTTCAGAAACATCACATCTTTTTTATGCATGTTGCGTGGGTGTATTTGTTACGTTAAGAAGACGAGCAGGTGCTTATAAGTAATCCTATCGCGAGAAAGAGTGGATCAATTTCAAGGATGGCGTGACTGTCAGTCACTATTAAGACAAAACTACCCGCAGAATTATGTAAAAACATTCCATCTAGATCCCTGCAGGGATATGTGCATAGAGCAGGTGGGACCATTGTGATGATCATGATGATATTGATGGTGAAGTTTTGAACTTTATTTAGAATGATTGGGGGCCCTGGTGCAGTGGTTAAAGCTGCCTGCTTGAAAAGTCAGCGATAGCGGGCTCGAACCGCGCTCTGACATACAAGTTTAAAGAAACAAAACTGTTTCTTCCCCGATCACTCGTAAAGATTCAATATTGCGTGGGGCTTCCGTGATCGAGAGGTAGCGTGATAAAAGCCCATTCATTCATTCATATATTCATTCATTCATTCATTCATTCATTCATTCATTCATTCATTCATTCATTCATTCATTCATTCATTCATTCATTCATTCATTCATTCATTCATTCATACATTCATTCATTTATTTATTTATTTATTTATTTATTTATTTATTTATTTATTTATTTATTTATTTATTTATTTATTTATTTATTTATTTATTTATTTATTTATTTATTTATTTATTTATTTATTTATTTATTTATTTATTTATTTATTTATTTGTTTATTTATTTATTTATTTATTTATTTATTCACTTATTTATTTATTTATTTATTTATTTATTCATATTTAGAAAATGACTGATAAATAAATAAGTTCGGCTTCAATCTGAAATTATCCCACAACAAATCGGTTATCGCTTCGCGCTATGTTTGAATCGCATCACTAATATAAGTAATATCGATTGTGGCGCGATATTTTATCGCGAACAGTTATCAGTTAAGCGGTTTTAAGACTTATGCTATAAAATCACAATAATAACCCTAAGAGCACAAATTGTACTCCTTGTTATCTTCAGAGGCACCGTTTTTTTAGATATTGGCCATTTTAATTTTTTTCGGCCATTTTGGATTTTCGTTGACTTTTATGGAGAAATTGCAAAGCATGAATTGTAAAATGATCATAACCCATTTGACCAAAACGTAACTGTCGTTTATCTTCAGACACAGCGTTTCTTTGAGATATAGTCTATTCGAAATGTAGTCGGCTATTTTAGATTTGTCAATCATTTTGAACTTCGCTGTACTGGTATTCTGTGAAACTCAATGACCTCGACCTCCTTTGTTTTCACCGAGCTGGCTAATACAATAAAGTATGGGGAGGGTTCTTATGTAACCTTGTTATCATCGAGTGACGTCACTGCGTTTTACAGAATGAAGTATGGGGGAGGGGGTGTTATATAGCCTTTTTTTCACCGAGTGACGTCACTGCGTTTCGCAGAATATACAATCATGGTACGCTTTTCTTTTGAATACGTATATTATATTTAATCGCGACATGGAAACACAGACGAAAAACCAGTAAGATTCTAATTACTCGGAAAAATGCGAACGTGTATATTGCATTCATACACCATTTAAACAGCATTAAAACGTCAACACCCTTGCCAATAAATACCAGTTGTAAAATATACATCTTACAAATGTGCTGACAAAATGCGTGTAGTGTCATGGTACAAAATATTTAAAATAAAAAAAACTCGAGGAGTTATGAGCCACTGCAAATACACTCAAAATGTAACAGCACCATGAAATCATTAACTTTTATAGAGGTCCTAAAGATACTTGATTGATTCGGATGCACAATCCCGATCGCTCAGAAAAGACACAGTATAATACATCAAGGCTTGAGAACCATTATGCCGAAATTTGAAGTCACGTTGATAAAAACGCAATGGATAGGAGAATATCGGCCGTGGAATAATAAGAGTAATATGGATCCTTAGGACAAAAAGAGTTTGAACGGAATTGACTCCAATAAAACTAATATATGTGTCCAATGTATTGGCCCCAATCACTTCGGAGCTTTAACTAGCATAGTTCCGATGTTTGGCATATTAAATAAGCCATCGATATCTCAGCCTCTTGTGGTTAAAAAGTGGTAGTGGTAAAAGACGTGATTTTAGCGCCAGGAGGGATTGTTTTTGTGATGTACGTTTTAAGTATTTAACATGTTAATGGCATACAAATATCTACCCTTGTAAAGATGTGTTTCAAGAATAGTATTTATTCAATGAACAACGTATTAATATATATTGAAATGTCTTGCTTATATTTAAATTACAAAACAAAAATAAATCTATTTTATGTAACTATTATTTTTTTCCACCAATATATATTATGTATATATGATTTCAGCCAATAAACAACGCAACCTAGATATTAAATATTTTAATCTAGAATATCAGCATATTAATCATGTAATAGGTAGCAGTATAATTGAACAGTTATTGTATAATGTGTACCACTATTTTTATTGTTGCACGATTTCCACATGATATGGTTCTGCTCGTTTGGAGGGGAGTTTTGGGCTAGGTCCGTACGGGAGAGCTCCGTAATATCATTCTGGCAGTGTGGATCAACACTAGTCCAGCTTCCCGGCATGGTATGTTCTGCTTGCCACGCAAATGACAAAGAGCTGCAACTACTTACTTGAAAAGTAAACAGTTGCTTCTCTTTGTCTTTGCCTGTCTGTGTTGTAGCTGGTTGGATAAACAGGTGGACAGCTTGGTGATTTATCGTGGTAGCTAGGGCTTCCTCTCAAACCAGACATCACCCTGGTATCCAGAAAGGTGATTTTTCACCCTCCCACGCCGTATCCCGGTCTGATTTAGATCTGTTCATTAGACTTATCATTGGTGGGGCTCTACACAAAGCGAATTATTCTCCACTACTCTCCAGATGAATCAGTATTAGGCCTAT
This sequence comes from Flabesymbios commensalis, assembly GCA_964017125.1. NCBI lineage: Eukaryota > Metazoa > Annelida > Polychaeta > Terebellida > Flabelligeridae > Flabesymbios > Flabesymbios commensalis. Next base: position 31,975,471 of record OZ024912.1, read on the forward strand.
ATCATGCTGCAGATTAGTGTGAAATGATGCAATTTGTTTCTGGGATGTTTGTTTTTTATAACTTACAGGCGCATCTCGGTGGGTAGAGTATGTAATTATGCGTCAGGTTTGATTCATATTTGCAATATAGTGTACCATAAATAAGTGGTCATGGTCATTGTACTCGAAATAGAAAACACTATAACATTATAACAAAGAAAACAAATTACGCGGGGAAAATGCATGAAAACAGTCCAATACATTGTGTTAGCTACATGTAGGCAGGTTAACTTGGAGCTAGAACAAAAATTATTATTGTCTTCAATTTATTCCTCAGATGTAGGTTTTAAAGGATTTCAGTCGTTATATCTACATGTAATAGCATAGCAAATCAGGAATCACGTGACCTTGAATAATAAAGAGAGTGAAACAATGACGAATTAAGGTTGGACCATCGCTACGACGCTGGCCTAACATTAACACAGCTTTGTTTCAAAGTCTCGTGTTGCTGGGGAACTCCTACACTAAGTAAAAAGGGCCAAAATGTCGATGTCAGATCTAGAACTTGCTTCTTTAGTTTTGGAATGTACCTCTATACCCTCAAAAAACTTAACCCAAATTTCACATAAATTTACATGTTTTTGACGGCGGGACATGGGAATATTGATATTGATGGATATGGAAATCATCTGTTACTCACCCCCCCCCCCCCGTAATCCCCAACACTTAAATAATTACGTTTTCCATGTCATAGTCATATCTTGGTCTTGTCCCTAACATGTTCAACGAACCCAGCAGATCGAGCTGTTGTGATCATGCTTTAATGCAACAGAACGATTTTTGTCCTTCTGTGATCAATATTTGTGTCCATCTCAAAAAATATACTATTGATTGAGCCACAATAAGATCATAGAAAAACAATGTAAAAAACAATTTGTTTTCAGTTTGTGGCACGGATGTGTGGTGTATACATCTCATACACAGACATAAAATAAAAGGTACAAATTCAAAAATGTCCGTTAAATTTGATAGAAAAGGAAGATTTGAATAATTTTGTCAAGAAGTGGTAAATTATGATCTGAAATTCATCATTGTTAGTGACATGCAGCTCCGGGGGTTCGCGTGGCGACGTCACAGCTGGCAATTTCTCTTTATTCTACGTTTAGGCCCTACGTGTATTATTATTGTTCGATGTGTGCAAGTCAAAAAATGTTCACGTAATGTTTGACTCTTATGGAATAAAATAGTGCTGGCTGTAATCACAGCAAACACAAGACATAGACCTATTGTTGGATCGATGTCGGCCAAGTGTCTACGACGAGGGCCCAACATTGACCCAATATCTAGTAAACGTCTTGTGGTAGGTACTATAGTATCCCTCGTCCTCCATGATTGCTGTGCCGACCACTTACCAGATTGCTATAACCCACGCTAATCCTAATTAGATCATTGTTTGGTGTGTTCAGATGACGGCCTTATAGTTACGATAAACGTATCCAGTTCTATCGTGAATGAACACCATTGCCATTGGAATGAATTGCCCTATGAATGCGATCTTGGTCACGTGTGAAAGGTCAATGACACAGCAACGGACGGAGAGCGATAAAGCTGTCCAGAATGGTTTAAACATTGCCCTATTTAGGGACGTAATGAATTATTCCCACGGCCTCATTCATCCACTGTGAATCCCACCCGCATCGGTTTCCCTAATGAATAGACCATAAATGTTAATTCCCCGCTGATCTTGTGCTACTTTATGACTTTGCACTGTACGCCACCTACCGAGTGTGCCCGTGAGTGTGACGTGTCTCATTCCTGCGCACAACGACAAAATTAATAACACGTTCCAATGCGCACGCAGCCGAAAAAAAGAATTTAGTATAATAAACAATGACGTTACAGTGTATGATCATCGCTATGTGATAACTCAACATCAACATGCTTATCTAATATCCTTAAAAAATACTCAATAGACATTTTGTAATATTTAGCGTCCATGAAGCTGGTTCATTTTGATTGTTGGATAGTCGTCAAAATTAGTTAATTAGGCACTGCCATTAATATGCAACATTTTAACAAATACAATAGCAAATAATATATTAAAAAAAAGCTATTTTTTATGTTTTGTTATGATACGTTATGTGTTTTCTATATTGCATAGATTTGTATGCTACATTAGAAGAAAATGCGATTTTCGGAATAATGCAATAATTCTGAATACTTTAGTACATTATCATCCATGCATCTATTAATTATTTATTAAAATAAATGCGAATTTGGAATCCTTCAAAATGTTGTTGTATATAAGCGTCCATAGATTGATTATTAAATAATATTTTTTATTATTTTGGTCCATCAAAAGTAAACATTACATGCGTTAGATTCCTTCGTATGGAAATTATTTTAAGAAATGTTGGCCAGTGCATGATCTTTATTGAGCCAGCCTCTAAAAAGCTGGTCCATTATTAAGCCTGCGTTGTCTTGTTACAAAGCTTTTAATTATAGCACACAGGAAGTGAACTGTAATATTTAAACACTGAGATCAGTGCTGGTTTAAAGAAGCCTCGGTCAGTGCTGTATATTAGTTCCTGGTACAGCTTTGGTGGCCTGATCCCGTGATATGTGGATTATATCAGATATTGACCATAATGGACCTCAGTGGGCTCAGTGAATACATAATAAACAACTCACCATGTGTGAATGGAGGGCCAAACAGATCGTGGTGAAACTAGATAAGTTATTACCATGCATAGTCGTTGTCGCTCGATCATGTTCATTCAGTACAAGGCGCCCCTGTGTATTTGGAAAATCAATTTGAAAGCACGAAATATGTGGTTGCATCTGAAATAGATCGCAGAACCTACATGTACATGAATTTTAAAAATACAAGTAAACGTATTAAAAATTGGGTTATATATTAATCGATAAAATTCATCAGCCTAATCTTTACCATATACCTTCACCTTTATCATACACATATCGACTGGTTTTGAAAACTTACATGCACCACTACCACTTGTAATCATGGTAATTACTGTGGGAATGCTCAAAATCCTTACCCTTTTTCTACGTTTAAAAAAAACATCCTGACAGCGGCAACTGTTGCTTACACACTACACTATTGTGGAATCAAGAGATAATAAGTAGTTGTTTCAACACTAGTGTAGAAAAAACTACACCATACATCTGCCCCTGGCAGGGGCAGGGGCCCTAGGGTAGGGGTTAGCACCGCTGCCTTTCACGCCAGAGTTCGGGGCTCGGTTCCCGGTCTCGGCGGTTTAAAAGAAACAAAAGATGTTTCTTCCCCATCCACGTGTGAAAGTCAGTATTGTGGCGAGCCTCCGTGACCGAGAGATAGCGTGCTCGGCCTCAGACCGCCAGGGCTCGAATTTCGAATCCTGTGTCTGGAGGACAGTGTCATCTCAATCATCTCACCATCCTCAGGAAGTTCTCCTTGCCCAGTTTAGCCTATATGTGCACAAAGGTGGCCTCAGGGCCGATTCATTTCATTTTTTTTGCCTCTGGCAGATTAAACAATCAAGCTAAATACCACACCTAAAACTCCCACAAATCAGTAAGCCTCGAATACTCACTCTGGAGTGCAAAACGTTAATGAAAGCGTGGAGCTACTATTTGGAGTAGCGAACTCGTATTTCCACTTGAGCAAACGTGTGCCAACGATGGCTCGTCATTGCGATTGTGCGTAAGCAAGACAGAACTGAACGTATGCACAACGCTGACGTAATGTTGGATTAACGTCGAAGACGTTGACCCAACATTAGGCCAGCGTTGTGGTGTGTGTGCTATCACACTGATCAAACACACGTTACAGTCATCGCACGTCCACTTAGAATGGCATAAGCTAAACATTGCCATCGGGATATCCGGACGGGGTCCACTTCCTGGCAGTAACATCTAAAAATATGCCTCCTCCTGGAATAATTGCCGCGTCAAGTCCTGATTCGACCTTGGGGCTGCAACAACTGAGCCAGCCAGGATGCGTATCATTCCAAGAAGTAATAGTCACAATATCGTCTTCAATATTTTGCGGTAAATCTACAGGCGTAGCCTACTTGTCTAGAAACGCGGATTTTTTTGTGAATGATGTAACTGTCCATTTGTTGGTGACATACTGGACGACAAACCAGTGTGTTCCGGGTTCGCTTACCTGACTTGCTGACCGGACGATTCACATGTTCTTTTCCACAGGAAAAATACCGTCGGCACAATTATCTCTAAACATTGTTTAACCTGTTTAACAGAGACGTGACCATGGCTGTTTTTTCACAATAGTGTTAATTTTCAAGCAGCCCATTTATCTTTATCCACTTAACACGATCCATAACTTAAAATGGCTAAACATTACTTAAGGCTCTCACAAACCCCGCAGTCCTCCCGCGCGATTGCTTAAAATGCGACCGTCGTGGAACGTTTTAGAAAATCGCAGACAACCTGGTTCTACGACGGCAGCATGTCACACCAGAAAGACTGTTACCGACTTGGCGTCGTAAGCTATATGCCGTGTATGCCGTGTAGGTATATTGAGCAATATTTAGACATTACGCTCGGGTCGCAGGACATACCAAACCGCTACGACCGTCTACAATGGCTAAGATGTCCCACGACTAAGACTGAACATGTTCAGTCTTGATGACGCGACGGAAATCGACAAAATCGTAGGGGGGTGGTAGTGGTCATGCCGAACCGATTGTTAAGATTGTCGACAGGTCTTAAGGAATCGGGGTCAGTCTTTGCGGTGTGCGGGAGCCTTGCAATTGACAAAGTTCAGATCAACAGGATCAAGAGTTTTACTAATTTTGTTGATCTGATATTTCATATTCAAAAAGTGTTTATAAATACTAATAAAAAGGTTTAAAACGATTCTAGTTGTGATTTGCGCTCAAAAGGTTAAGATATGTTATGTATTACCATGATTACTGTAAACATTCTATTTATGACCCTATAATGCCAAGGTGACGATATGAATAACAGCCGAAGTGACTCATTTAAGATTATCATTTACAATTTTACGCCGCCAGAGATCCATGTCAATCCCGGCGTGTGATTGACATCCCTCAGCTGCCGATCTGTCTGCCGTCTGGATGACCTTCTCCCCATTCTCACAGTATCATTAAACGCCATATCTCATCGAAAACCGTTTGCCAGACCGATGTGCAATTTGTCAAAATGAGCAGGGCGGCATGAGTGATGATTCTCAGAATGACTGAATGCACAGACCTTGCACATTCTTAAAATATGATGCAAATCCCCACCTAGTTGGCTTAACCCTTATAGCGTGGGGATCGCCTTCACACGTCATAATCTGACGCCAAAAGTCTACCCACGCACTGGGAGAGTACAATATTTATAATTGCTGTGGACCACATAACATAGTGATTAAAATAAAGCAGAAAGAGTTAATCTGGTCTCCATGGTTTGTATAATAATATTTCAGCGCTTTAACCCTTTAACCGCCGGTGCCGCATATATTCGGGTTTTCATTTTTTATTAGCACATTAAGTACCATCTTTTAAACATGTTAAAGATAAAATGTGACATCAATCAGCGATATTTGAAAACAGTTGACCTCCATTTTGTCAAATCTGAATAATTTCCAATCACTTGAAGTTGTGGATCGCGTCAGCGAGACACAACTTCAAGTGGATGAAAATTCAGATTGAATAATTTGGCGGTTAAAGGGTTAACACAGGGGTGGTGTGACGAGCATTGTGGGTGATGATACAGTTTATAGGCCTACGAGTATAAGCTACTGACTTATTAATTTTCCTTATTAATTAAAACATAGCATTTATCATGGTCTTCTTACAAAGAACATTTTAACGTATGGTGATAGTAGTCTAAGGCCATGTCCAACGTAATCATGTATGTTCCTGGTTTTAGTTGTACCCCACGTGCCTCTATCTCTGTAACCGTGGTGCTTTCTGGGTACAGGTGTGTCCCGCTGCTCGTACACAGTGCATGGGCTACTTTCCTTTAATACACATTCGCGTAAATTATGTTCTAACCGAGAAGAAAAGTGGACTTTCATATATTATAGGCTACTTCCCTTTAATACACATTCGCGTATTATTTTCTAACCGAGAAGAAAAGTGGACTTTCATATATTATAGATTTGAATATAAGTCCTATTGTATTACATAAAACAACACGAAAAGGATAATTGGATGAAGTCCCTGAAAAGAAGTATGATTGAGTGAGCGATCGGTTTAGCGTTATTTTAATTTTCCACGAGGAATGTATGACAAACATTGGTCCAGCATTCATTCATCATAATTATGTGATTAACAAAATGATAGGCCTACTGACTGATTGATTGCATGGTAATGATTGGATTGATCAGATTATGTGTTAAATACTTGCTGGAAAATAAATACTTGTGTTAAGTGGAAACACATGACCAAACCAGTTTTTCAGTCTCATCTCACCACACAAATATGATCATGGGAGATTGAGTCTGTTACTCTGGGATTTGTTACAAAGTACATCCGATGTATGTTAATATGTACGAGCAGTTGTCTCGTTGATATATACTCGCGTTTAATACTGGATAAAAATTAGTGATGATTTTATTTATTTATACATTTCAGCAAACTTATCATAAATATTTTCATGAAATAATTATTTTACTTTAAGTAGCATATTAGATGTAAATTATGATAATTATCTTGAATATATAATTTGCTAATATTAAGGTTTTTTTATCCAGTGGTGGATCAATAATCTGACGAAAAGGTGACACAGTGGGCTTGTGAAACATGGCCTCTGATTTTGTGGATATATTTTGGGGACATTTGACGAAAAATATGGAGGGAACTCTTTGATCCGCCACTGACTATTTTTTTTATATCGCCCAGTACTATTCCAGTACCAATCCATGACTGTCACAATATGATGGGGCACTCGTTCAGGATTGATGAGGGATTTGGTCTCCCTTCACCCCTACCCCGCCTAGCACCAGCCCCCAAACGCACAGCTACTCTTGCGAAACAAATCATCCCGTACTTTTATTCCACTTTAGGGGAAGATTTACGATATTGATTGCCCATTTGTAGCAGGTCTCACTGTGCTGTATAACTATTACTCGTCTTCAAGCTCGCAGCCAGAGCAGGAATGCCATACTACTCTAAAAGCCAAAAGGCAGTATATGCTTACTTGTGAAGTGAGCAGATACTGCCTTAAAAATTTGCACGGCAGTATTCTCATGCATCATGTATCTCACATAAGGCCACTTGTTTTATTTTCTCTGTTTTAGATCAGAAAAAATCCAAAATCTAATGAGAGAGGGCGGAAAAAAAACATTGAACCTATTTTTGGAAAAGTTAATGAGGGCGACGAAATAAAAAAAAACCGGCTGGATTATACCAGCAAAGATGGCATATTTGAAAGGGCTTGTTTATTGTTGGTAATATTGTTCCCTTCCATCATTCAGAGTGCTTGTATCAGGTAATCACGATGAACATTAGACATAATAAGTGTACACGAGAAAACACGTGGAGATTGATTTGCTTTATGCCAACTGATCCTCAAATTGGTGGACAGAAAGAACCTGCCGGAAGTGAAGTTGGAGGTAGTCATTATAAGACATCGCACAAAGTGGTAAATGTACATGAAATACAATGTAACCATGGATGTGTCGCACAGTCAGTCAATGTAACCATGAAGGAGTCAGCACAGTCAGTCAATGTAACCATGAAGGTGTCAGCACAGCAAGTCAACGTATCCATGAAGGTGTCAGCTCAGTAAGTCAATGTAACCATGAAGGTGTCAGCACAGTCAATCAAAGTAACCGTGAAGGTGTAAGCACAGTCATTCAAAGTAACCATGAAGGTATCAGTACAGTAATTTAATGTAACCATGAAGGTGTCAGCTCAGTAAGTCAATGTAACCATGAAGGTGTCAGCACAGTCAATCAAAGTAACCATGAAGGTGTAAGCACAGTCATTCAAAGTAACCATGAAGGTATCAGTACAGTAAGTCAATGTAACCATGAAGGTGTCAGCACAGTCAGTCAATGTAACCATGAATGTGTCAGCACAGTAATTCACTGTAAACATGGAGGTGTCAGGACAGTCAATCAAAGTAACTATGAAGGTGTCAGCACAGTCAGTCAATGTAACCATGAATGTGTCAGCACAGTTATTCAATGTAACCATGAATGTGTCAGCACAGTCAGTCAATGTAACCATGAATGTGTCAGCACAGTCATTCAAAGTAACCATGAAGGTGTAAGCACAGTCAGTCAATGTAACCATGAAGGTGTAAGCACAGTCATTCAAAGTAACCATGAAGGTATCAGTACAGTAAGTCAATGTAACCATGAAGGTGTCAGCACAGTAATTCAATGTAACCGTGGATGTGTCAGCAAAGTCAGTCAATGTAACCATGAATGTGTCAGCACAGTCAGTCAATGTACCCTTGAAGGTGTCAACACAGTCAGTCAATGTAGCCTTGGATGTGTCAGCACAGTAATTCAATGTAACCATGAATGTGTCAGCACAGTCAGTCAATGTAACCGTGGAGGTGGCAGCACAGTCAGTCAATGTAACCATGAATGTGTCAGCACAGTCAGTCAATGTAACCATGAAGGTTTCAGCACAGTCAGTCAATGTAACCATGAATGTGTCAGCACAGCCAGTCAATGTAACCATGAATGTGTCAGCACAGTCAGTCAATGTAACCATGAATGTGTCAGCACAATCAGTCAATGTAACCATGAAGGTGTCAGCACAGTCAGTCAATGTAACCATGAATGTGTCAGCACAGTCAGTCAATGTAACCATGAAGGTGTCAGCACAGTCAGTCAATGTAACCATGAATGTGTCAGCACAGTCAGTCAATGTAACCATGAAGGTGTCAGCACAGTAATTCAATGTAACCATGAAGGTGGCAGCACAGTCAATCAATGTATCCATGAAGGTGTCAGCACAGTCATTCAATGTAACCATGAAGGTGTCAGCACAGCAAGGGGTCTTGTCAAGTTAAAAAAAAGCCGAAAATCTGAGAAAAACTCAAATTGGCCAGACCACACCCACCCACCCCTCTATCCATTCTTTTGGGGGGAAACAAGTGCAGCAAAAAACAACACTAAATTTCCAACAAAATGAAGGTGTCAGCACAGGCAGTCATAGTCACCATAAAAGTGTCAGCCCAGTAAATCAAAGTAACCATGAATATGTCCGGACAGTCAGTCAATGTAACCATGAAGGTGTCAGCACAATCAGTCAATGTAACCATGCAGGTGTCAAAACAGTCAGTCAACGTATCCATAAAGGTGTCAGCACAGTTGATCAATGTAACCATGAAGCTGTCAGCACAGTCAGTCAAGGTAACCATGGGGATGTGTCAACACAGTCAGTCAATGTAACCATAAAGGTGTCAGCACATTCTGTCAATGTAACCATGAAGGTGTCAGCATAGTCAATCAATGTAACCATAAAGGTGTCAGCACAGTCAATCAATGTGACCATGAAGGTGTCAGTACAGTCAGTCAATGTAACCATGAAAGTGTCAGCAAAGACAGTCAATGTAACCATGAATGTGCCAACACAGTCAATTAAAGTAACCATAAAGGTATCAGCACAGGTAATCAATGTAACCCTGAAGGTGTCAGCACAGTCAGTCAATGTAACCATGAATGTATCGGTACTGACAATCAATGTAACCACGAAGGTGCAGCACAGTCAATCAATGTGATCATGAAGGTGTCAGCACAGTCAATCAATGTAACAATGAAGATGTGAGCACAGTCATTCAATGTGACTATGAAGTTGTCAGTACTGTCAATCAATGTAACCACGAAGGTATCAGCACAGTAAATCAATGTAACCATGAAGGTGTCAGCACAGTACGTCGATGTGACCATGAAGGTGTCAGTGCTGTAAATCAATGTAACCACGGAGGTACCAGCACAGTAAATCGATGTGACCATAAAAGTGTCTGCACAGTCAGCAAAACAGTATAGTACCTACTGCCTTCACCTGATTAGAAAGCAAACCAGACCAGACCAAAAAACTCAGTGCTCATCAGTCAAACGAGTGAGTGTCGTGAGTATCTTTCAATGTTCCGTCAAGTCGTCCGTTATTCTGCCTGACTGTCTGCACTGTGCTGCAGGTCGTTTATCATTTTGCTGCTATGCTGGTCGTCTTTTACATCTCCTCAATCTATTGCCCTGTCAACCTGTCACCCAGTAGTGCCTGGTGATGCAAAGACGAAAAAAAAAGAAAAAATCTAATTAATTATACCCGTACAAATATGTTGTCAGTGATATGATTTTGCCGGAAGTCGTCATCAATGTACAGTAAAATACACATAATATAAATGCGCCAACTATTATAATATATAATTATCCATACTTTTTGAAACCCTCGATTTTATTTTAATTATTCTCGTACGTAACAAGATAAATTTTAAACGTTCTTCGACGAAGAAACGAAAATGTGTAAAACGCTTGATTATAAATCAGAACAAAAAAGTGTCCTTGGATAGAGCAGTTATACAGTAATGTTCGTGAATAGGCCAATATACATTTAAATCGGGTAAGACAAATTATCTGATAATAAAAGTGATAACAATATTTACATCGTAATATCTTCGTTATCAATTTTGTTAAATTATTAATGACACAGTCGTCTTTCTTGACCTTCAAAACATGAGTGTAGACACCTTGTTTGAGATATCCTGATTATTAATAAAGATATATGCTAAAAAAATATATAAATTTCGCAAATGGCGGTACACATTAGAGATATTTGAACCTGTCTAATTTCTCTAGAATTTTTTGATATGTTTTTAAAATGAATGCTATTAAAAAACTTATGTTTCAATTTTGTCTATGTTGCCCCTTTTTTCGAACATAGGATTATTGTTCTATAAGTGAAATTAAATGGTGAAAGCATTAGTTACATTTCGTAAAACGGTCAGTTCTATTGTTAAGAAGAAATCTTTACTCAAATGTTTTTTTACCAATAAAGACTATTTTAGGCCTAAAGATCGCATTTTGAAACTCCCCCCAAAGCCTCTTAATATTTTAACCCGTTGACCGCCAAATTATTCAACTGGAATTTTCACCCACTTGAAGTTGTGTTTCGCTGACGCGATCCACAACTTTAAGTGAGTGAAAATTATGCAGATTTGACAAAATGGAAATCAACTCTTTTCAAATCGTGCTGATTGATGTCACAATACTGAATGTGATAATAATCAAGTGAAAAACCGAATACATTCGGCACCGGCGGTTAAGGGGTGAAGGGAATTTTCCACTCCTCGTTGTATTATAGATTAGTCCATGTGAAAGGGATGTCAGAGGCTATCCTCTGGCTATAAATGGATTTCATAAATTAATTCCGCCATCTATATTTACTAGACACGAGTGGTAGTCCATTTAAACATTGAGGTTTGAAGATATATTAAATCACCTTGAAGTGAACGTAAATATGTTAATTATGTAATATGGATGGAAACATTTCAATAATTTTTAATAATAATTTTTGGATATTCTGCGTAGAAAATGTTTCATAAAATTCCAACGGATTTGCATATTTTAATGAAGTTACCACATTCAAAATTGTACTGCACGTATTATTCTAGGAAAATGAAGATGGTAGATTTTTAATTGATTATGATTTTAGTAGTAATTATGTATACCTATATGTATACGATATATATATTGTACTTTCAACGTACATACAGATTTATATACATCGAAGCTGTAAATATTAATATTTATATACCGTGAATCCTGTACGGATATATTGTGGTAATAGATGCTATTTGATTTTTTATTTCATTTGATTTTATACAATAATGATAATCTCATTTTCTATTGAATTCTCACTGACACAGCCCGCGTACGAATTATTTGAATGATTTATACAATACATCTGTTCCTTTTATTGTTAATTCTTTAAAAACTTTCATCTTCAATTTTTGCGAGAACTACCCTTCTTTGTGAATTTCGCATTTGAAAAAATCACATTATGTAATACATTCATTGTATTTGTGAATCATTAATTAGATGCCTAGCTGAATACCACTGACCAAATATGTTTAGCACCATTGACGCGGTGACTATTTTAATCATATGCGCTATGTGTAAACTCTCGTACTCGATGACATACAATGAGATTTTACGTCTAAATATGTGTTTGTTTAATCACAACACCACACAGCTAATTTGAGTAAATTTAGCATTTGGAACCATTTTACCATTTTACCTTGACATTTAACCTTGAAATTACCTTCAAATAAATAGTTGTTGTGTAGTTTCTTTAAAAGTCGATTACCCGGGGTTGTTTAATCAGGGGAGAATTGATAATTTTAAATCGATAAAAGCATAATGGTTTATAATCATTTGCCGACCATTTTCAGGTTAGTTGATGTTTAACAAACCTGAATAACTTTAATCACTTGAAGAAGAATGAAGATACGTTTATTTGTATCAGAAAACAACTTAGACAAGTACAAAAGTTTAGAATAGAAAAGTGCTGATAGTATTATTGTTTCCTGGCGCAGGAGGCCTCCAAAAGACTCCAGAAAAGTCGCTTTTATGGAGGTCACCTATGAAAAAAAAATGCTGAGCATATACTTCATAATTGTGGCAATATTGATTCTGTAAATAAAAAAAAGGACATGGCAAACAGATGAAAAAATGATGGGATGAAAGCGGCGACTATGGTAGGAGAGGTCCGGTCACGCAATCCATGCTGCAAAATGAAATGAATCGGGCTTTAGGCCACCTTTGTGCACATATAGGCTAAACTGGGCCAGGAGAACCTCCTGAGGATGGTGAGATGATTGAGATGACACTGTCCTCCAGACACAGGATTCGAAATTCGAGCCCTGGAGGTCTGAGGCCGAGCACGCTACCCACTCGGTCACGGAGGCTCCCCACAATACTGACTTTCACACGTGGATGGGGAAGAAACATTTTTGTTTCTTTCAAACCGCCGAGACCGGGAACCGAACCCCGAACTCTGGCGTGAAAGGCAGCGGTGCTAACCACTACCCTAGGGCCCCCGCCCAATCCATGCTGCAATTAGCTTAAAAAGTAAGAGAATAATTATATACATATACACATACACACACATATAGACATACATACCCATATATATATATATATGTATATATATATATATATATATATACACATGCACATACATGTATAATAAGCGCAGCGTCGATGATAGGCCAGTTGATCGAAAAATATATATTTATAGAAAAATACACACACAAATGCATAAATATCAGCATTTATATGCGTGCGCACGCATACTTATAGATACACCCATTTGGGTATAAAAATTACATATATTCAACGATTTTGTTGACAAACATAGCATAAAGGTATAGAGCATTGATTTGTATAATTGTCGAGAAATTGATATTTTGCATACTGTACAAAGGATGCAAAACTATGAGTGTTTATTTTATTATTCATGTTTTCATTAGTAGAATTCATTAAGGAAACGAAACGAATACATTTTTCAGCAAAAACATGATAAACTCTATTTCTCTGTACGTCTCCTTTGTTGTGGGTGTTATATGAATGAGTTTCCTGGTGCCTGAACACTTGTATCGATTTAAAATATGCAGGTAAATTATTATTTAATAGTCTAAAGCAAAACTTTAATTGATTTATTAAAAATATATGAGAAGATCAGAATTGCTTCAGCGAGACATAA
>OZ024912.1:31989349-32106849 GCA_964017125.1 Flabesymbios commensalis
GTTGCATATTATATAAAGGCGTAGTCCTCTGTATACGAACAGTGGGATACATCTGTATCCAGAAAGCACCAGGCTGATTATAGAAATAGAGATATTTGGGAACGTACAACTAAAACCAGAAACATACATAGAGTGGTCTATAGCTTTAGCCATATTCAAACCCGGTTCCTTCAGCTAGAAGCCAACCATGATAATCCTGTGCCACGATTCAATACATCCTTTAAGTTATTTATTCCTTAACCCTTTATTCGCCAAATTATTCAATCTGAATTTTCACTCACTTGAAGTTGTGTCTCGCTGACGCGATCCACAACTTCAAGTGAGTGAAAATTGTTCAGATTTGACAAAATGGAGGTCAACTGTTTTAAAATATTGCTGATTGATGTCACATTTTCAAAATGTGAATATACACAAATGTTGATATAATAAACAATCATTGCGATCAATCACTGCTATCTGTCACGTCGGAGCCCGCGGGCTCTAAACCCCCCCCCCCCCCCACACCCCGTCATTCAGATTTCAAAGAAACAAATATTTACTTCCCCGCTCACACGATCCCGTATTGTGTGGAGCATCCCTGACTGAGAAATAGCGTACTCGGACTCATACCGTCAGTGCCCAGATATTCACCCCTGGTCGGAAATGTCTTCCAAAATAGAGGAGTACATTTGAGAGCTCACCAGATCCGGGAGCTTTATCAGTTCACAGACAATACTGTTGGTTGAGGATTTTGACCTGGCGTCTGTTGTACGTTTGCTAATCAACAAGCCTTTGTACTGTGCAATAAAGGAGGGACACCAAACCTGTCTTGGCGCTGTGATTTTATGAGATGTTAAAATGTGTGGTCCCGTTTCTATAATTTATATTTTGTCCCTAGGTCAACTGCCGGTAGTGTTGAAGTTTTCGTTTTCGTTTTCGTTTTCGTTTAAACTGACACACTGGGCGAGCGGCTGAACGGTTGAACGTCGATATAGAGATTCATGTTCACCACTGTCAGCACTGCACAGTGGCTCGATTTGAGTTTAAATTCGTGAAAGAAGATATACAAATCTGCTAAATTCTTCCAGGAGATCGATAGAAAGATCCGAGAATGAAGGATTTTATTTTTTTCCAAATTGATCGCCCATGCTCCGTGTCCTATGTTTGCATAACAGCGATAAACAGCTAAGCACCCTGGGTTGATGAAATTTCGTCCCTCCACATGCAAGAAGGTTGTATCATCCGGAGAAAAGGTTTAATTACAAATTCCCACTGATTGATTGAGTGAATGTTGCTTTGTGTCGCTTTTCGCACAACAATGACAATAAACTCTTTCAATGTAGTCATTCTGGCACTAAATCCACAAAAATCTGGACTAATTGAACACAAAGGTTTATTGATTTAATTTGGTAGATATAGGTCACAGCTAGCAATCCTGAAAAGTCCCAAGTAAAACTCTTGTTCAAATTTGTTAAATTGACAAATAGTCAGCCAGCCAGGGGTACATAAGGTGATGAAAAAATGGAGTTACAAGCAAACTAACTTCAGAAATGTCTTTAGTAATTGTCAAAAAACAATACCTGGGTAACTGACATTGTTTTACATGTAGTCTGGGGGCTAGCATAGCCCCCCATGCACCCCCCCTCAGGATTCACTGAGACCTATTTTTTACTCATCTGTGAGACCCAGAAGGAAGATTTTGACATGTTCCCAAGAAAAAAAGTGGCACTGAGTATGTTTTAAACATATTTAAAAGAACCGCGTCTAATTATTTAAAAATACGGCTTTTGCGACCAGATCAGTACGTTGTGACACAACTGTTCATTTCTCCTCCAAAATTAATTAAAACTGCCAAATTATGTTAAATTTCTATCAAAAAAGGCAAGGCTTCACAGCCGTCAACTATTTATTTATTTTTATTAATAATACACCCTTCAGGTACCAAACGATTATTGAAGAAATAATTGTACAATGGTTCTCTTCCTGTCATAAACGTGTTTTTTTATTCATTTAAACTTTGTGTAATAGGTTATAACTATTTAGGGCTGTTGCGTTTGCATTTACGTTTCAAATTAATAATCATATGCACCATTTATATACTAGGGTATTTTATGTGGATTGATTTAAATAAGGTGCGTTACTGGCTGTTCTCTTACAAACATGTAATAAATACATTTGAATTACTCACAATACCATTATTAAACAACATAAAAGCGGATGTTTGTTTTTATTGCTAACAGAAGACTAAAGCTATAATGGCACCCTTTAATTGCTGGGATACCAATAAAACATTTATTTGAATAAAGCTCATTTCTGTTCGACATCAAGTAAAGTCTTTCTAATAAAGTATAATACAATACTGATTTTGAAGATTTGTCAAGTAAACATAGACATTTAAAGGTAAATGTAATTTAATTATCTCAAGTTTGTCAGTATTCATAAATGACCATTAATGAAGCAGTGACAACAGGAAATGATATAAATTCATCTGAAAAACTTTCACCACTGTCACAATCCTCATCATCACCGCTATTACCATCTCCATCATCACACATGCTACTATCACTATCTAATAATCCTAAAAGACTCTTGTGGAGAATCTTATCAGATTTCCACCAGATTGGTTCACCATTTTCCAGCATAGCATAGCCTCCTCCCCCATGCAACACCGATACCTATTTTGTCTGATCTGTGGGGTACAAAGAGAAGATTTGGACATGTTCCAAAAAAAAGTGACATGCAGTATGTTTTAAATACATTTAAACTAACCGCGGCTAATCATAAAAAATGTTACTTTTATGACCAGATATGAACAATACGTTGAGACACTACTGTTCATTTGCATTTCACAAATAACTGCTAAATTTCAAGTAAACTAAAGCTGGATTGTAATGATTGTAATGATTGTAATGTTTTCAATTTTCTTATCATCAATACACCCTAACCAGATGATTATTGGTGAATTGATTTGAAAAGGTTAATTCCTTGTAACAATTCACGTAACAGGTTTTAAACAGCGACCCAAATTTGGTTTGCTTTTGCTGATTATTGGCCTTCCTTGTAAATACGTGTTTAGATAGGTGTATTACACACGTGCAATGTCATAAATACACAACGAACAGGTTTATGTTTGTTTCTGATTTTTAATAGAAAGCCACATGTATAATGCCACCCTTTAAACTGTAAGATATTATTAAAATATTTAAATTATTAAATATTTTTATGATAAACTGCATTGCATTGAACAGTAATTTGCATTTCAAAATATCACTGAAAAAGATAAAAGAATGCCTAAAGCAACAGCGTTGGTTTTCAATCTTGACTTTTTTAATCGCAGAGACATATTGTTTTAAATGCGCAATCATAACACTGTATAATATATATTAGAATTAATATATAATATAAGAAACACACAAATATTATGACATCTTAATATTATAATTTGCCATATTACGTCATTAAACTATTATTTATATGTCTACCATTATATTGTCATATGTCGATATCTTTGTAATATCAAATCATGCGACAGTTATGTCATACCAATATCATTCATATCCAGCCATATATTACTAATATAATGGCTAATCATTACATCACCACGTGATAATTTCTTACTATAATATATAATTAAATAATAAATGATAAAATATAGCTCCACAATATGCCATACATCTCTTCATATTTAACTATTATAAAGGAATGCCAGACACTGAAATCTCACTTAGACATCAAAGTCAAACGTATATGCTGATATTAATATAATATCATATATTGACGGATTCATTATATTGTTATATCCAGACATTTAGGGCCATTATTTTTCTGCAATTATATTATTATAGCATTGAATACCATATTTCGTCATTGACATGTCACATAATTAAATAGCATCTGGTCAATCTTGCCATCGTATCCACAAAGCTAATTGGACATCTCAGAACATTTATATGCTTACACCAATGAAGGTGTGGGCATATAAATGTTCTGAGATGTCCAATGTATCTTGCCTTTGAAATAATGCATGAATAAACCTCACAGATATATAGACTGTATCACTATATGACATGACTATTATAATGTTACTATGTCGGGATGATACCTTATGCCATTATAAAATACTATGGTATCAAGATGATTTTATAGGTCCATAATATTACAATAGATTGCTGAGGCATGACATCAGCAAAATTTAAGCATATTACAGCGCTATAATGCCACTATACATGATGTCATTATATGGTACTGTACTTTTGACATACGATTTTGTAGAATAAATCATTGTAATGGTTCATAGTAACAATGGCCTACAATGGTGGAATGGGACACTATAATGTCAGGTCTTTGATATCTGACTAGAGTATGTGACAGAGTAATTCAACATATAGCTCTAAAATTAAAGGATCAATTCTAACCCATGAAACATTTCATAGCAAATTAGTATATTACAAATTAGTGACTACAGGGTTTCAGGTATGTTTAATTTTGCGTCCACCATCTTGGAATCCGTCGTAAAATGACTTGAAATATTTCCAATGAATTTCATTGAACATTAAATTGTAAGATCAGACACCTGAACTGCATTTTTCGAGATGACTATCATGCCAACCATATTCAATTATGCATTTCATGATAATTAATTGATTTCACGGTGGCCATTCAAGAAAAATCAAGCATTAGTATTATAACCTGATGTTGATAAATGCGGGATGTCTCCGAACCAAATTATACAGCTCATAAAAGTACACAACTGTACGTGTTGTCATAAACTATTTACAAAAGTTCAATTTTGCAGCGGCCATCTTGGATTCCTTTTGAAATATTATTTTTTAGCTTTTATTGGTTTCATTGGACATTAAAATATGAGATTAGACAACAAAACAGATGACTATAAGGCAACTCGTAAAAACGTATACATGTCAATAGGCGTAATGCAGGAAAAATTACGATAACGATTACACTGCGACCATTTTGAAATGGGACATAGTGAATAATTTCTCCACAAATCAAGCATTACTCCATTGATTTTGACTCAATGTTGGTCTCTGAACCAAATGATACTGCAAATGAAGGTTTTTTTCTACAGAATAGACCTGAGGTCATAAAATATTTGCAAAAAATTGCGAAATTTTGATTTTTCTTGTCAACTTTGTGGCGGCCATCTTGGATTCCATCGTAAATTTTATATTTTATTACTTGAAAATACTTGAAAGAACATTAAAATGTAAGAATAAACGCCAAAACCGTGTTTGTGAGATAATTACAATGCAAATAATATTGAATGATGTATTTCAGGACAATTCATTGTTTTTATGACAGCCATTTTGAAATTAACCATATTATCCCCTGAGGGATGTCTCTGAACCGAATGATACCGCTCATAAAGACTTTCGTACATAAAATAATATCTTGTCAAAAACTATTTGCGAAAAAAGTAAAATTTAATTTTTTTTTGAAAAAAATGCATTTTTTGACATATTAACACAATCCAAAATAGCTCCCCAAGGTAGAATAATATAGTAAAATTATAAAATTTTTTACTATTTTATCTCCATGGATATATGGCCTAATGCACAAAATAGTCTATATCCATCAGTATTTCATTTAAGTGTCCCAACATTGTGATAAAGGGAGATACACGCTAAAATCCAGTTTATCGAGAAAAATATTTGAAAAATTGGCGTTATTTTATATGTGCTTAGAAAACTGTGTTGGTGCCACTATTTTTTGTGGGAACATCCCTAAATCTTTTGACTATATGCCTAAGATGCCAAATAAAATAGTTTCGGTGGATCCTGAGGGGTGCATGGTAGGCCTATCTGGCCCCCCGCCTATGTCCCTTTTTTGCAGAATAGAGAAATTCAAGATGGCTGCAATATGCACCAGCTATTATGCTAAAAATCACATATCTTCACCAATAACTATGCCAATTGTTAATGTAATATATGGATTCGTATGTTTGGTTAGGAATCTAAATAGCAAAAAAAGGAAACATTTGAAACGTTTTTTCCAACTTTAATCGTAAAAGACGATTTCAAACCAACAGTTGTGATGTATATAATTATTATATTTATTATGTACATTTGTAATGTCAATTCCAAATATTTACATGGATTATATCCACAATTGCATTGTGTATATGTTATTTTAGTATTATAATAATTCTAACCCTTTGAGTCTCAAGTTTTAAGAATAAAAAAATTGCAACGTACCTAATCATATTATGATCTGTATGCTCAATACAAAAGAATGTCTATTCCATCACCACTGCCATACAATGTATGATACATTAACTTTGTTAAATACTAAAACGTCAACCTATGTTTAAACCCACGTTTACATGTTGATATTTATGTTTATTTATGTTTTTTTTATTATTTATGTTTTTTTATATGTTTTTATTGCTGTGTACTTGGTCAGTTATGCAAGTGCTCTTGTTGAGAATCTTGTTTTCTTAGTAACGATTTAGGGGTACAGAAATTCATTGTAACCTGTGTGTGATTGATAACGATGACGATTAAATTCTAGTTGTGGGCAAATGATTGAATTTTGACCTCATTAATTATTGAACTGCAGTGGTTTCGTAAATAAGTATTTCAGAGGCCATTAGAGACATGTTCTACGAGAAATATCAGTTCTTATGCAGTAATATACGTCAATATTGTGTTGTAGCCACTGGTATAGATAATTAAATTCTATTTCTAACAATGTCATCCAAGTAAACCGTCCGCCCCCTTTTCAACCCAATCGAGGGAAAGTACGCAAGCCCCCAAAACAAATTAATGACGACAAGCTAAAACAACCTAAAAACATGTTCAAGACAATAAAAAATATAAACAGCAGGTTGCTGACCAACCTAAAACCTCAAGTGAACAACCTCTGTGTGATTTCTGCGGGGTCACAGGGCACATGTCTAAAGTTTGCCGTTTCGGAACTGTTGTGACCTGCTACTTATGTGGCGAAAAGAAACATAAGGCGAATCGGTGCCCAAATAAATAGGAATCTGGCCAAGATGAATGTGCCGAAAAAAAACTGCACTAACTCTCCATTCCTAGCCAGTGTTCCAGGTACGCCAAAAACTCCCACAATCACAAGCACAAAAGCATCAAGGCGGAGCTACAAAAGTAAAAATAGTACTGATAATCGACCTTCTGTATTATACTTTAATGCGAGAAGCGTCAAATCTGTGTCAAAGAACAGAAATAAACTTCACCAACTGAAAAACGCTGTCACTTTGGGTAAATTTGTCATTGTTGCCATTGCAGAGACCTGGCTAGACAGCAAGGTGAATGACAGTGAGCTCATGCACCCAAATTATAGTGTGTACAGACGAGACAGGCATGATATTTTGAGTGATAAAATCGGTGGCGGTGTAGCCTTATGTGTAGATAACAACATATCATCCTGTCGACGTCATGACTTAGAGCCTCAAGAAAAGATTGTTGTGTGTGAAGTTAAACCGAACAACCAAAGTGAAATTCTGTTCATTCTCGCATATAAGCCACCTAATGGAGATGTATCACAATTTATATGTAACGTTTCTCCATTACTAAAAGCAGCTACATCCAACTTTAAAAACGTTTGCTTACTGGGTGATTTTAACATGCGAAATATTGACTGGTATAATTACTCGTCAAAGTCTGAATCTGGTAATTCATTTTGTAATATGATAACAGCAAACTCCCTCTTTCAGATGAATAAAGTAATTTCAAATAAGCATGGCAGTCTTCTTGATTTGGTGCTCACTACTGAGCCATATCTAGTGGACGAGCCCGTCGAATGTCCCATCGAGTTTGAAGCAGATCATTCAATACTTACCCAGAGTAGTGTATAATTTTAAACAGGCTGATTTTATTGCTCTGCAATCACTGATTACAAATAGTAATAGGTGACTCAATACTTCACTAAATCATTCAACCCATATAAACGAAGCTTGGTCCATCTAGAGCTCAACAGTCACTGAACATATTAATCAATGTATACCACGGGTCCCAGTGAAAAATAGTTTTAAACATCCATGGATGGATGGTGAAGTACGACAAATGCATAACTGTAAACATACTGCTTGGGCGGCAGCCAAACGAACAAACAATGCACAGATGTGGAATAAATTTAAGTGTTTGCGAAACAAAAACTAAAGCTCAGAGATAAACGCAACAGTTTTATATCTGATCTAGCCCTATCACTAAAGAATAATGCTAAGCGCTTCTAGACATTTTGTCGTCTGAACACCAATTCTCACCAGATACCTGCAGTGGTATCTGATGGCCAAAACGATGTCACTGACACCGCTGATAAAGCAAAAATGTTTAATGATTACTTTCACCCTGTATTTTCCATTAAAAAAACAGGAATTGCTCCACCTGCAATTTCAGTTAGGTCAGACAACATGATTGCTAATATAATTTTTTTCTGAAATTGATGTAATTATTGTACTTAAAGGGTTAGATGTTAACAAAGGCTCTGGTCCTGATGATATACCCCTAAAGGTGTTAAGAGAGTGTGCCGATGAATTAGCCCCCTCTCTAACCACCCTGTTTAACCTCAGTATGTCAACGTGTACATTACCCGAAGAGTGAAAGTATTCAAATGTTGTACCAATTCACAAAAAAAGGCAAGAAATGCAAGGTTGATAATTACAGACCAATATCACTTCTAAACAGTGTGAGTAAAGTTATGGAACGACTTGTATTCAATCACATGTATTGACTGTCGGTTGACAGTCCACATATTAATTCGTTTCAACATGGTTTTATGAAACATCGCTCCACTACCATACAACTAATTGATACATATTCTGATATCAGTAGAAATTTAGACTCTGGAAGTCAAGCACACATTATATTTCTTGACTTTGCTAAAGCCTTTGATTCTGTACCGCATGACCTGATAGTTCACAAGCTTAAAACATTTGGCTTTGGCAGTAACTTATTGCAGTGGATTAAAAATTATCTGCATGGTCGGTATCAGTCAGTTATGATAGAAGGTCAGGTATCATCACCTTTACCTGTAACATCAGGTGTACCGCAAGGTTCTATTATTGGAACATTACTATTTGTTTTATACATAAATGATATCTGCGATGTTTGTACATCATTTATGAAATTATATGCTGACGATGCCAAACTTTATCGAAATATAAAGTCAAGACAAGATGTACTTTCTCTCCAAAATGATCTTAATGCACTGTTTCTGTGGAGCAAAATTTGGAGAATGAACTTCAACATATCAAAATGCAAATTCATGTCGATATGCCGTAAAGTAAAAATAGATTTTGACTACTCCATTGATAATAATATCTTATCTAGAGTAGCTGAATTTAATGATCTTGGAATAACCTTCACTACTAAATTATCTTGGTGTGAGAATGTGAAAACTGTTTCATCAAAAGCCCATTCTATTGTAGGAATGATAAAACGTTCTGTTGGCTTTAACAGCCCCATTGATGTTAAGCGCCAATTATATTTGGCCTATGTCAGAAGTATTCTTGAGTACTGTAGTCCGATGTGGAGTCCCACTCATGTTAAAGACATATTCAAATTAGAACGGGTGCAACGTCATGCTTGAAAATTCATTCTCAATGATTATGTTTCACCCTATCACGAAAGATGCACAGCATTATCTATCTTGCCTTTGCGCTTCCGTCGAGAAATGATCGACTTGTGTTTTTTATACAGCTACCTTCATGGGTAACTATCTTGTGATTATTGTGCAAGACTGTTCAGTTCCAATGTACTTATTTTATGTACTTATCACACTGCTCGCTTATGAAACACTTTACCTTTTGTTATCCGAGATGCTAGTAACTTGCATATTTTTAAGAAGAACCTTAATGAATTATATCTCACCATGGTAAACTTATTTAGTGTTAAAAATCGATGTACCTGGAGCCTGGCTTGTGCTTGTGTAAATTGTCGAATGTAGCGGAACATTTTGTGTCTTAAACTACCTGTATAATTTGAATCGGCTGTGAGACGGCTATTTTAGCTGTCACCAGCCACGCATGGCTGTTGATACTCATTTGTTGGCAGCTGACGAACCGCCCCGCCTAATTTATACCAAAGTATTAAATATATATCTAGCACAAATGGCACCTTAAGTGATCGACCTATGTTACATTATGGAGCGTTTTCCGCCTGGCTCGAATTCAGGCCAGAGACAGTCTCTGATACTGTTCGGAACAGACCGACATAACTCTAGATCATCACGCTTGTAATGATATGACCTAGAGTATTACCACATGGCATGGATGGCTGTTCCCCTCAAAATTATTCTATGTTTTGTTATGTTTTATTTTTAGGTTTAGTGATTTTTCAGTCGCCTTTGTTTTCAGACGAAGTGGGTCCTTACGCTGAATTTCAAAGATCTCTAATCAACTGATTTACTCCTTGAGTTTGGGATTGTTTTTCCTCCAGTCTAATATTGCATATGCGGTACTACTCAGCATCTTTCTGCTGCGCGACGGCTATATGAGCTGACGTCAGTAGATGCATTCCAGGTTTATAGTATTACTTTTATTTAGGGATGTATGTAGGCCTATGTTAAAATTAAGAGTGCAATAAGTTTTTACTATTTTTCCTTTACACATACCATAGTTGTATGTCCTTTTATATAATAAATAACTAAACCAGCTAGAGGTTTTAATTAGGTTTCTACGCTTTCCAGAGTGTCCTTTTTTGCTACGTGGTGTAGAGCACAGTGTAGCTATTTATCTCTGGTTTTGGTACGGATAACAGATGACAGACAATATTTGTCGGTTTTTAAATTTTATTTGTACAAATCGCAAAATTTATAATCTATACTATGTACATTTTTAAAATAGCAAGTACACAAAAACATTGCCATTTTAAACACTGGATATGACGTTGCCCCACATGATAAGTATGGCAACACCTATAGCCAGTGAACAGTTGTTTTTATATTATACTGTCATACTATTTTAGTATATATTTTATTAGTGAAACCACTAATATGGTTGACAGGCATCGTAGAGGTCGTCTCGACCTGTTCCCGTCAACCGAAGTTAATAACATGTTAAAAAAATACTCAATTAATAATTATAATAATGTACCATTTTTGCATGTTTTTAACTGGAAGTCAAATAAATAATTAAGAGAGCTTAAGTCAAACCCTCTCGCCATGATAATTTGTTGACTTATGAACTTGATAATATCAGTCGACGAATGGTGATTATCCAATAACAATATTGAACTGTAATGCAAAACGGGATCAATTGATGATATTTAGTTTGAAAAATAATTAGCATAATTTTAGGCTACGATCATTTAGTGATCGCTCTCAAGTGAGTTGTTTCTTTGACTTAAAATATACACTTAATAGATTTATGGGATCAATAAAAATACTTGGCACACAAACCAAATACCAATATTGTGGGTGGTCACTCCGCCATACAAGCTACCCAATAAATATGAGAGCTTATTATTATCTAGACTAAGAAGAATAATTTAAACTAGACTGAATCATATACTCATATACTTAAAAAAAATTAAAATCACTCAAAATATCATTATTTTTTCTAAAAAATCGCTAAATCAATCAACTTTAAATCAACCATTATTTGCATTTGAAATCAAACTGATAGATCAGCGTTGTGGACGGTGGGCCAGCATTTAATCAGCATTGTTTCAAAGTCATTATTCAAATGCTGATTCTACATCAACCATTTAATCGCTAAGTACATCTGTAATCGTTTGAAATATGTTTCAGTGGGCAGAATATCGCTGTTATTGGAATAAAGTGTAAGCTTAAACATCAAGCTATGAAAATATTTGTACTTTTCATCCACTTAAAACTGTGATATCTGTATACGCGCACTGATGAATGAAATCCACAATTTTGAGCGAGACATGCACAGTTAACAACAAAATGTATGATCCATTCTGATTATAACCGTTCATGTACAGTCAACACGTGTCTATGTTTAAATTTGTAACCACTGTTTTCCTGGGTCTGAATTAAAATACTTCACAAAAACATTGATACCAAAAAAGCGTACCTTTGTGGAGATAATAAATCGATATTTTAGACTATTTCAAGGGGATGAATTTCGGCGGGTGATATTAAAGTAATTATAGAATTACTACAATGTTTACATATGATAACTCACACTGGTGTCATTCATGTCGACAAACTAAGAAAATCGGCTGTGAAATGAGGTGTTTTTATTAATGCCAAATGTGCAACATAACGAGATATTTATATTCTCAGTAAAATCAATTAAGAAAAATCAAGTAAAACAGTAAGTTTTGGATCTTCTCACCTTAATATTAGGGCAGGAATAGACACCACTATGACCGTGGTCAAATGAGGCCATGCTTATGTTGGAAACAGTCTTCAATCGAATCTCAGCTAAATAGTTCAGCCTTTGGTAACGGTGTGGCGTGTTCTTATTGAAAATGGTGTATATATCGCGACAGTCGGGAATATTCCCTATACTCTTGTCGAATGTCTTCAAGGGCTCTTCAAAGTGAGTAGTGCCATAGACAGCACTGCACACTCTGAACCTTTGGACAATTTGGAGCACTGTATATGCACAACTTTGATGACAAACATCCGACTCGACCGGGATTCGAGCCCAGTACCTCCGAGTTTAGCCACAACCGGATCGAATGAGCCATCAGGGCTGGCCAGTTCCCACTTGGTGTGTGTGTGAATAGGTTATAATGCCTGGAATAGAAACAGATGGAGTTCTAAATAATTGTATATCAACATAGTACATTGTCTGAACATCGGGTCAGCGTGTCTGACGTTTGCCTGGTGCTGAGACAACGGTTGGGCAAGGGAATGTGTCTCCTTCGTAGTTGTCGCCTGATGAGCAGTGCATGGCCACAGACGCCCTGTCGACGCTCTGTTATTTGCGGAGGCAAATTACACGTCGCATCGTGACAAAATAATCCTGTTCAAATCTGTGTTTTGCAGATGAATGTGGATCTAACGGCTTGCAGATCACCCCGAACACGTGGATGGATTTATATAAAGACACGAAGATGAAAAATGGCGATCGCAGAGATCTCATTTTTATTCAGTCAGGAGTCACTGGTACAAATGAGGTCATTTAAGTGGCCATCTTAGTGTCCACACTCAGCAGTGAATAGGCACGTGTGTAAACGATCACAATATTGACATCATACTGGCAGAAGGGGGTTGTATGAGCAAACGATGGTTATAAATCTTCAGAGAAGTGCCATTCAATGAATGGATAAAGAGCAAGTGCATTACTTATTTAGTAACGCAACTCTTGGCAAACTTGTAAAACTTGATGGCGGGTTTCGACTAATATACTAAACACTGTTGTTTTCTATTAGATTAAATGTAAGAGTACATAATTGACCCAATGTTGATTCAATGTTGACCCAACGTCGTATATACTGTTATAGTAAAACATAAACTCTTATTCTGCGAAACTAATTTGTCATAAATTGATATCCATTGCTGCTTCAATGTCAAAATTTAAAAATGTGAAAACCAATTATAAATTATACCCCTTGTATTTTTTTAATTATATCTTAACGAAGCAATTAAATAATTGATTGATTGAATACTGACATTTTTTTTATAGGAATTGTGCACATACCGGTACATTGCTTTATCCATTGCATTATTGTACACAGAAGAACAAGACATGCCAAGCATGATAAGTACGTTGACTGATTCCATGACTTGTCAGCATTCCTGACGCAGGCCAGCAAGGCAAAACATGTACTTCTATTGCCATTCTGCACAAAATGCGAGAAATTAGTTTACACTGTATGAACTACAAAACATCTAGTTTTTTTCACATCATCTTGTCCCTACCAAATAGTAGAAACAGCAAATCATCTTATCATATTAGTTGACATACTCATTGGACTGAAAGCTGATATATGTGACAAGCACACGATCTTTTCGTTGGTGGACAAGCGAAATCTAAAAAAAATGCATGGTAGGCCTACTTGTTTATTTTGTATTAATTGCACATCTCTTTATTAAAATTATTTGATCTATCGTAGACCAACCTCCTACTAAGTAACCTCAACTCTTAAAGCGCTAAGTTAAATAATTTTAATTTTCACCCACATGTACTTAAAGTTGTCTCGCTACCGCGACCCACAACGCTAAGTTGGTGGAAATTACTCATATTTGTTTAATTTGAGAACAGACATTTGAAAATGTTGATGTTTAAGCACACATTTCACTCCCGATCAAAGTTATTTTATCGGCTAATAATAAAATAATAACAAAAACTATTGTCGCCCTAAGTGATTTAACCCTTAAAGTGAGGAGATGGACTTTAGTCGTCAGAATCTGACGTCTGTGGACGTCAGATTCTGACAACTAAAGTCTATCCCCGCGCTGCAAGCGGTAGAAAAATTTTCCAATGGCCGTAGACTCAAAACATAGGTATTGAAATGAATCAGAAAGGGCTAACTATGACATTTATGATGATTTCAAATTAAAAAAGACGCTTTGATCTCCAAAGTTTTCATTAAAAAAATCAGCGTTCCAAGGGTTACGGGTTAGGAATCAGCAGGCATTGGTTTAACATTGAGCCAGCTATCGGGCGGTATCTCAGCATGGTGGGGTAGTTAGCATGGCTGATTCCCCAGGGGGCCAGTATGCCACTCCCGCCACGGCGCCCTGACGATTGCGTCAGTCCCAAACTCCCCTGCTGGAATCGTCCAATTGGAACAAATGAGATCGTTTTTGTCTAGCCGCTTTTCTTCTGCAGCAATTCAATACATCATTCGAGACGTGGCCGAAGTTAGAATTGGTGTTAAGTAGCACTTCTTTCTGCCAACAGTTGAGGTTTCGGTGCGGTTGGTCTTCTGGGGTGGGATAAAGGCTGGCCGAGGGCTATTAAAGGCCGAATCAACATCTATAAGACCATTCAGCCTTACCAGATCAAATGTGACGCAAAAACATACTGGCAAATCGAATTAACAAGGATATCAAAGTTTCCTAGAATACGTTCAATCATGACAATGATAATTATGTTGTCAAAGCGAATGCGTATTTTACCACGCCGTTGCTATGACATGTGAGAATCATGCTCATGATTATCATAGCTGATATTGTTTCCGTCTAAAATACTTTTAAACGAAGTGCTATAATTCGCAGTGGGTTGTCCTATTCCACCTGCGCCCCCGATGTTGGACTAATGTTAGCCCGCCGTCTACTACGTAAGCCCTACATTAGTCCAACATCGTTTGAAATTAATGTGCAATTTAAATTATGCTGTTTTTAATGATAAACATGGGTCTAGTAAAACTCATAAAAAAAATTTAAAAGACAAAAGAGAAAAATTTCGCTGTTTCTTTTCTATGACCTTGGCAAAGACTGTCTGTCTATCTTTGAGCGCCTTTTCCTGGTGCGCTGAGAAGCGTCTGCAACTCCAGATAGAAAAGAAGACATCTGTGTCGTGTTAAGCCAAACGTGTTATCTTACGATTTCTATCTTCAACTGCAGGGCGCGGCTCTCTTTAACGAATATAAACCACTTGGAATGATGTTTATATATTGGACCAGCGTCTGCATTGTTGGCCCAAAATTTGAACATAATTGCTACATCGATGTGAAGTATGTTACCATCTGCGATGTATGCATCCTGTTGGTATCTACAACGACACACTTTTCCCAGGTACTAGTATATAATTTGGACTGTCTGTTCATCTTTTTGTATCATTATTTTTTATGTCCACCTAAGGAACTGATAAATCCTTATATGTTCACATTGAAACACTTATGTCCAGCTACCAAAAGACAAAGGGTCAGACATTTGAGCCTTAAATGGATGAAAAATAGTAGTCAAGGGAGCAAAAGCTGAACCTGAAAGTGGTTCTGAAGGTTTTTCTCCATGTTGTCATGTTACATAGGTGATGTACCCAATGACATAGCTTTTATAAATTCCCACAGTATTGATCATTCTCATATAATTGTTTTTTTTATACATTTTCGTCTATCGTCGTTGCCTGGATTTTGTTTAAATCGTTACATATTCACATAGATGAAAACAATGGTTAATTGTTTTGCATATATGTGTATATTAGCAACAACAATTAGATCAAGAGGGAAGATTATACAGATTATTGATTAAAAACTATCATTTTGGGGTTTCCTCCTCCCCAAGCGGCTGCACACAAGTTTATTTTATCAAATTTGTCCGGACGATTATTTCCCCAATAACTGCTTAAATTGA
The DNA here is from genome assembly GCA_964017125.1 of Flabesymbios commensalis. Lineage (NCBI taxonomy): Eukaryota > Metazoa > Annelida > Polychaeta > Terebellida > Flabelligeridae > Flabesymbios > Flabesymbios commensalis. Next base: position 32,005,523 of record OZ024912.1, read on the forward strand.
AGCCGCCACATGAATGCAACGAAGGAGATGCGCTCATATATCACTAACAGATCAACGTACAGACTACCAAGTCACATCTGCTGGTTCCATATAGCGATTTATGTCAGTGTCAAATCTTGTTTCTTGAGCACTTTAACACCGATTGTTTCAATTGATCATTTGCTCCATTCACATTGTTTTTTATAGGTTTCATTGATCGCTAACTTGTCAGTCTTAACCATATCGGGCATTTTATTGTTTATATATTTTTTAAATGATGAGGTTAATCGGTATTTGTTGTTGTCGTTTTTGCGTTTGTCATTATTATCCCTTGTATTTCATTATGTATATGTGTGCACCGAAGAAATAAGATCGGCCATAGCGAAATTCGAATCTGGTACGTTCAGGCTCAGATTTAATCATGCTACCAGTGAGTTATCTTGGTGCCATACTCTGCTGGGTCGAACATCTGTGACTCAATCATCAAAGCAAGAACGTTATAGTTGTTTACAAATTGTTGCACCAGCTGGTGGCACAGTATCCAATTGTGTCATTTTGCTGCTTCATTATAGACAGGGGTATATCCTAACCAATCTAATAAACATGTGTGTCAAACTTTTCTCAACGGTTTTTATTGTATTTTTTCCCGTAGATTTCAAATCTGCCAGATATCATTCGAGATTTTGCATATTTAATTAGCTAATTTGCATATTTCCAAAATGGCTACAAAAAAAAGTAATCGTCTATCAATACAGTCCCGGCAATCCTAGAAATGTGATGTTCAGCTCTAAATTTGGGTTTTGAGATCCCATAATGCAATTTTGACAAAAATATTATTTTTGGGGTCATTGGAAGGTCATAGGTCATGTGACCATTGAAATACAATGTCCCACATTTACGTTTTAGCAAAAAGTGCGCAACTTGACTTTTTTGGGATGAAATGATGATTTGAATGCCTGATAATATACATTTAATTTCAGATAGCTACATATCATACACAAGACTATATTTATTAATATAAGATGGCCGCCATAGTTCAAAATGGCCGCCAGCCGAACATAAAATCAAGATAGCTTCTAGATATCATATTTAACTGATCTTAGTGTCTAGATTAGGGTTTTTGAGATCAGGGAATACAATGCCAGACATCATTATACTGTCAAATGATTTTAAGAGGATTTTTTATCTGTATAGTTGATATTTTGGAAAAAAGTGTGTTATATCATATTTATATTTGAATTTACTTTCTCTCAGAATGTTATCATTCGCACACTGTTCTGAATTGACATGCTAAGATAATTTAAAGTTAAAACATATGCATTGCGTGGTGTATGACAGCAATAAAAGAGGTAAATAGACATATCATTTACATTTTAATACGGCACTGTTATTTTATAGAGCATGTAGAACTACTACCCAGTGGGTAAACATAATATTTTCTGGAAAACTGACACGGCGTGTAAAAGTTTGAGCACCTGAAATGATATCCACATTTATTTAGGATCACAACCTAGGTGCACAACCTTGCAAATCGACTACTGGAAATTCGCGAGTAGCTAATAATGGCGGCCATTACCGAAAAACCTGAATTCGTCAATATCTTGGGCAATATTTAAAACAACTTGCTTTCAAAGTTGCCTAAACCTATTTTTTAGGGTTAAGGATCAATATAAAGCCAACCCTGAAGTGATTTTATGTCTTCTTAGCAAGATAGTACACAAATCTATGCATTGATAGTGTGAAATTAATGTTTTGCGCTAGATATTATTAATCACGTTTGATAACAAAACATTTTATGTGATAACTATAGTAAGTTTATTGATTATAAACTAACATAGTTATAAATCCTTATAGTGTTATATCACTTGTTACTATAAACACTTCAAAACATAATTAGCCTGAAGTTACACGAAAAAAAAATTAAGAGCGCTGAAATTAATACTGTCTAATGAACTACTGAACATGCACACAGCTAAGATTATTGAAAGTGGGTGTCCTTAAAAGAATACTAAAAGAGTATATGATGCAGTTATGCTATTTAATTATAAGGATTATGTGTTATGTTGTGCAAAGCTGCATTTGCGTGCGGATCCCCGACAGTCACATCATACATAACAGGGATTTCACTTTTCGCACACTAGCAGTTCTTGTTGCAACCCTTCTTGCAGGGATGATAATTTGTGAATCATGTGTGGTGGCGACGGTGGGTTTGTACTTGTAGATTAAACAGGAATCAGCTTGCCATTTTCTACAACCCATCCATAGTCCTAAGGCTTGACTGCATTCTTTATATGCTGTTCGAAAGCATTTTCATTGGGTGGCAGCAACTTCAGCAGTGTTGACTTATTAATATTATATAAGAACGTGTTGTCTCTGAGCGTATCTATATCACAGCCTTCGAAGTTGTCACTATTGTTGACATATGAGTTCACAAGAAGCTGCTGTGTCTGATTACACACATCTATCATGATTTCCATTCAGCCAAGTTTACATGCCAGTAAAGAATGGATAGTCGATGGTTTCTCGTCCGTTGATAATGTGAATAAATGACAGTGCCCTAAAGTTTGCATGACCCATTGCAGCGGCAATGGTTAGCTGTCTTGAGAATAACGACCAATCACCAAATATACAATGCAATGTATGTGACCGTAATTAGTACACTCTGTTTTATCCACCACCTTTGTAAAATTTGGTTGAACAAGTGGATGGATCACTTTGTTCTTTCTGGTACCATGTCTGACATTGGAAAGCAAGAAGGCGAGTCTTGTTGGAAAAACTATTGAAAACCTCATGTATCGCTCCCTGCTAGCTATTTTGCTATGTTAAGCAGAGCTTTTGGTTTTGATGTGAAAGAAATAGTGTCCACAGCTGCCATTACAGTGAGTATCATAATTATAGGAATAGTGGGCTTCATAGATAAAAAACCCACCTTACCCTGAAAAAATGGCCACTGTTTATTGTAGCATAAGGTGTGCTTAATAACATATCAAAAGGTTACCAAAATATGACCATGTAAAAAGTCTAATTTCCAAGATGGCGTCCAAGATGGCCGCCAGATTTCTAAAATTCCAACTATTTGCTCATTAATCATTCGAAAAGACTCATTTTGAAGCATTGTCACTCGTTTTGGGTATAGTATGGTACCTAATGTAATTCACACACACCACAGGCAAAATATAAGTTTTGAAATCCAAGATGGCCGACCAAAATGGCTGCCGAACTGCGAAAATTAAAGGAATAAATAAGAATCATTCCATACATCATTTCTTATCTACAATATTACTGCAGGAGCTAGCTAAGGTTGAGTAGGACTGTCGAGGTCCATTACGCTTGACTGTAAAATTTAATTATTGTACTGTCTGGACATAAAAAACGGCAGAGGGTCAATTGACCCCCAAGATGTGGTCAAAGGTCATAAAAATCAATACAAATTAAATCGTTGTTATATAGGCCTAGTCATATTTATACTCAAATTGTCGGAAATTAAACACCGATTACTAATATATACATATGGTGGATTCCCACGAAAGTGATGCATTTGAAACTTATTTTGAATATGTTCATTTTCTCAATATTCAAAATAAATAGCGCCTTTATATTACGCTTTCTGAAGCGCCTCACCTGCACCTAATCAATAGCCAACACTTTTTTTGCTTTTGTAAATTTAATTTTTTTCAATTCATATTTTTTGAAAATCTAAAATTTGTGTAACCCTACAAATACAGCTTGTGTGATGCTATCTTAGTAAATAAATATTGCATAATATACATATTGTACAGACTATATCTGTGGCATGAGCTGTTCTTGTTATTTTTTTACTGAACCTAATTCATTGTGGAGCATGTTCACGACAAAATGTTGCTAATAGGAAAATAGGTGCAATAATTTAAAGTGTGTTTTTGTAACCATACGAATGCGCTTTTATGTTCTATAAAACGAATACTACTACAGATTACCACAAGCTATTTTCTCTGAATACACGTGTGATACTAATGTATAACATGGGCAATGTAACGTATCAGAAAAAATATAGAATTCTTTAATTTATACCATTGTACACTTCGGGGTATAGAAATATGTGTAACCCTACGAACTTTCAATAAAGAAATGGCAGCTGTGCAATTCCATGAAAGCACATGGGGTTTACAACCTTGTCTAACCGAATAACCAAGGTACTGTGTACGTAACAGTCAGATTTTAGTTATTAATATAGATATCTTGAAAAGTTAGCAATGTTTGAATTTTTAAATATCCTACACATTATCAAAGTGCTACATTTCACTGTGTAGGTGTGGATAACATAGAAGTTAATTGATTATTTATGATGCATTATCATGTCATGACATGCCAATATGTGGACGATACAGTTTATAATATTCTTATGTAATAGAAGAGCCACCAGAGACTGATGATATTGTCATTCGTAGGGTTACACAAATAATAGGTATTCGTAGGGTTACTATCTACAAGACAAAAACGTTTATGATTGAAACATATATATTGTTCTCATTGCAAAACAGGCCAAGAATAATTCTAACATCATAGCGAGCACTTTTGAGGTGTAAAATTCAACAAGCTAATAAATATTTTTATCAAAAAAATAAAATACATGTTTTTAAAACGTTTGAAAAATGTTTTAACTCACCAATGCAAAGGCGAATTTACTGTTAATAGACTTTGCTACACATCATATTGAACAATATATCTAACCTGTATTCTTTTGTGTATAAAAAATATTTGAAATATTTATGTAAGCATATCTAGCATCTAAAAGAGTTCACTACTTTGTGTATTCGTAGGGTTACCAATTTCACTATTCTGTGTTGTAAAAGACAATACGAGTTTAATTATCATTGGGGGACATTTCTCTAAAAACACGATATTTTTCAAAAACAATATATATATACAAGCAAGCGAAAACAATTGGTATTATAAAACATGTGTGATACACTAGCGTCATAATCACTGTCTGACTTCACCAGATGGAAATTCACACAATTATTTGACAATTAAGATATTTTGTTCAATGATGTGATGTGAAGTTAATTATAGAGTGGTAAATGTGTTGGATAATGAGCAGTATCATACGGGAGAACACACATGTGTTTATATAATATAATGAGCCGTCATTATATCAGTATTGTGATGATTTTTCACAGGTGCTTAGTGAGAGTAACCCTACAAATGACAGTGTTACCCTACAAACAAAGCTGTTGTAAGCATTTTTAATCGACGTAGAACAACCAGTTTTACCCTTTTTTGTTCATTGTAGCTAAATCTGTCAGATATCTTTCACAAGTGAATGCATGCATGTATTTGTAAGTATATGTTTTAGGTTAACTATTCATTTAGTGAAATACAATAAATAAATTATTCTCGTGATCCTCGTGCACCTTGTTGCTAAGAACACTTTATTCCATCCTTCTTTGATTGTTTATTAATTTGGCTGTCAAAGTAATGTTATTTATCTATATAAATCGTTCATAACACAGCAATTATTTTAATCAATAACCTTAATTTTCAATAAAATATAAATTTGTAACCCTACGAATACACTTTTAAAACCAATAAGAAAAACGTTTAAATGAGCAAATGATATAAAATTACGATTTTAGATAAGATGCTCCATTTATATTTTAATATTCAACTGCTATTTCCACTCTAAGCCTTGAATTGAAAGAAATGTTATGTTTGACATGTCTTTTTTTTGTATAATTTCTGAATATTGATTAATTGCAGCAGAGTTAAAGTTGGCTACAAATCAATATGTGCAATATCAAATTTTCCCAACTGTTATTAAACTGTTCTAAACAGTACCACCTAATTGTTACCACTTCACCTGCTTTACTTTTTGCGACCAGATACTTAATTACATTATGGCATCTACATATTACATATATGCATTTGTAGGGTTACCCTGGTGTTCACTAATTAACATGAACAACTCCATTCATGTTGAAACTATTACATATAAGGAGCTCGCATATATTTTTTGTGAAAATTCCACTTGTCTGCAATATAAACTAGAGAATTCAGGACTGTGCTAGAAAGTCGTTTTTTGGCTGATATGCATCACTGTCGTGGGAATCGGCCATATACATTGCAAAAAAATGATGTAAACAAAATATACTACAAATAGATAGAGTCAAAGGTCACAAAAGTCAATAAAAATTAGAATTTTGATGTATATAATTGTCATATGTATACTCAAAAAATGTTTGAAATTTAAGGCTGATTACAAATATAAGAGGCCACATTATATAGCCAAAAATATTATAAAAGAAGACATGCTGTTTTTTTTGTTGTAAAAATGACCCAATTCAACTAATGTTCATCCATATTGAAACTTATATACACGCTATCATCGAAATACAGAAATGGTAGAAATTTCAAAGTGATACAAAATGTTGAGTACATTGTTTATACGAGCAAACATGTGGATCGGAAAAAAATCATTGAATTTATAGAAAGGTCAACTGGGAACCCAATCAAAATTGGTTAACCTCATTTAAAATTATAGGTTCAATGGACGGTTCCAGGAATATTTAATTAAATGTATAGTAATAGAATAATTAGGCCAAGAAATTGGAATAAAGATTATTTAATAATTTTGGAAAAAATAGTAAAACATAACACTATAACTACTACTCAGAACCAACCCTTTCAAATTACAGCAATGTTGACCAGAAAATTATTATTATTATTGCAGCCATTTTGACTCAGAGCTGCAACATTTTAACGTTCTCCACATTATGGTCACACTAATCACATGCTAATTGAATGAATTCCAGAAGAAAAAGCGGCTTTAAAATTTGTCTGACTATCGTCATTAATAGAAATGGCCGCTATGACATGATTTATTTTGCGGTCAAGGCTTCCAAAAATCCGACTGGGACTAAAAAAGATTGATGTTGCCTGATTTCTGAGTACTCTTTTTAATAATGTTTACCTGCAAAGGTGTATACCTTTGTCGACCCTGTATCCTTTTGTAGTATATTCTAGGGCATATGAAACCAGTGGCCCTAAATGTAAAGTTTGGGGCGATTAGTCACTTGGAACATTAGTCATTGTTACCTCTAACTGTTCAGTTCATCCTAAATTAGCCCAAATTGAGCGGAGGGAACTAAAAATTAAAATATCTCTGGAAACCTTTGGCATATTTAATAATGTTGGTGTATATTTTTATATAATCATGGAGATACTACTTTCTATACTAGGCATAGAACACGATTTGGGGGTAACGATCAAAGGCTGAGGTCATATTCATCGTCAAATTATCAGCAAAAACACCAAAACTAATAAATGATCAATATTGTTATATTTTTAACCAAGGTCATACAGAAAAATGAGGTCAAAAATCGAGGGTAGCCAGAAATTAAAACTTCAAGTCGTGGATCATCAAAATTAAGGTACATTTTTCTGTATGACCTTGGGATCTCAGATTCAAGGTCACGGTTGGAATGACCTTGGGTGGATGGGCGCCAGGCAGCTGTATCTTAATTTTGATGATCCACGACTTTTAGTTAATTTTTTTGATTAAGGAAACGGGAATAAGGAGTAAGTAACTAACTTCACGGACGTCATAATTTTAATATTAACCAGTACAGATGAAATAATTTTTCCAGAGACTATGATAATTAATCCCTCTGGGTATTGATGTTGGTCGAGTGGTCATATGAACTGGACCATCTTCATTTTGATATCAGCGACCGGAAACGCTTTCCTTTATAGCTATTACACGTGAGCCTGATGTCTGTAACTAGACCAAATTTTTGGCGAAATTTCGTTCCGGAAGCATTTAGTGATCGATCCTTGTCAGTGATACAGATAGCTCCAATACCAATCCTTAAGCTGCCATCAGAGCTCCAGAGCAGCCGGTGAAACTCACTTAGAGATCCATACCGCAAAATAAATGAGTAAATTCTCGAAAATAATCATGATAGACCTAAGACACGAAGCTTACTTGATTTAATGTTTGAAAATATAGGTTTGGAAATACAGGTATAATTATCTGGGAATAATTATTATAACTCCTATGACATTTTTCAAAGGCTATAAAGAGTTTATAATTATGATAATGGTTCAAAAGCGATGTGTTCATTACTGCGTAAATAAGGAACGTAAATTGCCATTACCTGTTGACTTGCAACTATACATTTATTTGACAAACAAGGCTGTTACCTTAGTCATTTTATATGGCTGCGAAGTACGGGGTTTTGAATTATGTGAAATAAAGGACAAACTACAATTAAAAAGAAATTAAAAAGAGCGTATGTTTTAATATCTTCTATGGACAACTGGGTGTAATTCCTAAATCTATACAAACCAAATATGGTATTTAACAGTTTTTGAAATGGGCGACTCTATTGGCATTGTCCGTTTTCATGTGCGATTGTTTTCATTTTCAGTAAAACAATACTGTCAGTAAATACCCTCCAGAACTGGCCAAACTGACAGACATTATATCCGCGTAGCCTCGCTATACGTACTGAGATAAGGCTGTTATTTCAGAGTAGCGCCGGTACCATTAGCGAAAGGGTTTTTAAATAGATTAAAACTGTATATATATGCTTTGTGGTTCTACGAGTCTACTGGCAAAGACCGTTATTACGCGCGACCGAAAACGAGGTTGCGACCGCCATCTTGAAATGATAATTTTGATAAATTGTGTTAAATGTCTCAAAACATCGTGTGACGCTCCCACTAGACACCCGACCCGCCGTGCGGTAAATGACATTTTGCAATAAAATGGTTTAACTTATGCCAGTGAGTTGTGCGGGTTTCCGGTCAATATTTTATCAGTTTTTAGCTAAAATACAGACTTTTAGGCGTACTTCGGTATAAAAATGAATATCAAAATTGTCCCGGAATTTTCAAGAGATTAAAGCTATTGCGAAATCTGTTGCTGAGAAATCTAATGTTGAGAAAGATGTTGCGAAAATACGACTTCATAGTAGATAGTGAATTTCCAGCATAAATCAGCTCAAGCTCTTGTTTAGTAAGAGCTGGGCCCGTTTTCTCGTACACGTTACGATATATCATAGGCTACGGATTGGTAGAAAATTATCTACAAGCACATAATTTCAATTCCACTTCATCACACATCATGTGAAAAAATGATATTGTACTTTATCAATTACATCATGATGTTTCTAATTTTATTTTGTATGCATACCGTTGAACACTCGAGTTCATGTCTAATTTATCTTGTTCTTAAAAAAAACGTGTTCGTTAGGAAGAAGTACGGTGGCTCATACCCGCCAATTTTCGTTCCAAAGAAACACCATATTATTTAGGCGTAATAACGCCTTAATAAGGCGTTATAACGCCTTAATAAGGCGTTATAACACCCTAATTTAAGGCGTAATAACGCCTTATTTTAAGGCATTATTAAGGCGTTATTACGCCTCAAATTAGGGCGTTATAACGCCTTATTTTAGGGCGTTATCACGCCTTATTAAGGCGTTATTACGCCTTATTGAGACGTATTTACGCCTTAAAATAAGGCGTTATTACGCCTTAAATTAAGGCATTATTACGCCTTAAAATAAGGCGTTATCACGCCTTAAATTAAGGCGCTATTACGCCTTAAAATAAGGCGTTATGACGCCCTAAATTAAAACGTTATTACGTTTTATTTTAAGGCGTTATTACGCCTCATTTTAAGGCGTTATTACGCCTTTAATTAGGGCTTCCTAATGCCTTAATTTAACCCTTTTAGCTAGGGTCCCGAGATATTTCGGGCAGAGGGTTTTTTTTAAATTTATTTTTGACTATAAAATCAATGTGGTCCGGCATCCATGGGGGTTTTGTTTTTGGCTGATAAAAATGTGTTTCTCTTTTCATCGTGCATGGATAGCACCCCATAATATTATCTGGGCGGATGTAGAGCTTTCATTCTTAGAAGATTATTTTAGAACGAGAAATTCAAAATGGCCGCCATGAAATCAATAAAATTAGCATAGCTTTGTCAATAACTGAGATAAAGACTAAAACTTATAATTATTTGGCAGTTGGCATTCACAAAATACAACATGGTAGCAAAATGGCTGAGGATGAATGTTACAAAACATTATATCCTCGATTATCATGACCAATGATGAATTTCTGATTTATGCTACAAAGTAAAAAAAAACCTTATTGATGCTAGGTATTGTACAACAAAATCAATCATTAAATATATATTATTATGGCAGGACCAAGCCTAAAAAGTTCAAGTTAGTATACAGGTGATAATCCTTCTGTACGCTAGGGCCTCTTGTATATGACAAGTCAAGTAGACAAAAAACAGCCTGGCGAATTATAATTTTCCCGAATTATGATTTTATTATAAAAATGACTGTAGGCCTATCGCTTGTATTAATTATTTCCCATTTCAATATCTAATTTTACGTTGGACGTATCTGTATTAAACACACATAGACCTTACGTATCATGCGTAATTTAATGATTGTTGCACGCCGAATGTTATTTTTGTCACCTTGTGGAAATCATAAGCGTCTTTGCTTAACCTTGTGGTTCCAATAGACCACTAGCTCAATTATTGCTCTAATAGTGCTAATATAACTTCCTATAATTTAACAAATTATTAAATATAAGAGGTTGACTTAAATTGGCTTGCCAACATTAACTTTCACACTAAGCTGAAGTCGTAAGTTCGCGCTCTATAAATTATTTTGAACTGTATTAACAAAGAAAGACAGCTAAAACGCTACACCGTTGTGAACGCAACCAACCGACGAGGTCCAGCCAGCAGATCCCCTTGGTGGATCCAGCCAACTAGTCCCCTTGGTGGATTCAACCAGAGCTGGTCCCTTTATTAGATACACCCAGGGCTGGTCCACTTAGTGAATTATGCCAGTGCTGGTCCCTTAGTGGATCCTGTAGTGCTGGTCCCATTTGTGGATCCAGCGACAACTGGTCCCATTAGTAGATCCAGTCACAGCAGAGCTGGTCCTATTACTACTAGTAGATGCAGTCACAGCTTGTCCCATCAATGGATCCAGCTACAGCTGGTCCCATTAGTGAATCCAGCAGCAGCTGTTCCCTCAGTTGATGCATATGCCTCTCCCATTAAACTTTAAAAGTGTGAATGATTTTTTTTTTGCTGGGGGTGGTCCGTTTTTTGAGTCCTTTTATGATTTGGGACTGAGAAAGGGTGGTCCGTGTCCCGAATCGCGGGTCGGTCCGTTTGCTGAATCTGATAATAAATTATGTGAATGGGGAAAAATGTGGATTAGCTAAAGGTGGTCCGTAGTCCGGGATGGCCCGCTTTGTGAGGCGGTCCGATACCGGGTCTCTTTATCTCATTACAAAATGTGTTTACGAAACCGTGTCCAATTACAGCTTGGCCACATGTGATGCTGTAACGACTTTCCAACGAAATTGGGCTCGAATTTCGAATCCTGTGTCTGGACTCAGCAGGGCAGTGTCATCTCATTCATCTCGCCATCCTCAGGAGGCTCTCCTGGCCCAGTTTAGCCTATATGTGCACAAAGGTGTTTACCCGCCAGTCCCGATTATATTCGTTTTTTACATTTTTACGAGCACATTGCATATCAGCTTTCAAATATGCCAGAGATCAAACGTGACATCGATCAGCAAATTTTAAAATAGTTGACCTCCACTGTGTCAAAGCGGAATGATTCATTGTATCTTGACGTCGTGTAGGCTATATAGCTGATAGAAGTACAATAAATTACAAGCTCTTTCAATCGGTTACAGCTCTATGTTCAGAAGGTTCTATGTTCAGAAGGTCCTATGTTCAGAAGGTTCTATGTTCAGAAGGTCCTTTGTTCAGAAGGTCCTATGTTTGGAAGGTTCTATGTTTAGAAGGTTCTATATTCAGAAGGTTCTATGTTCAGAAGGTCCTATGTTCAGAAATATTTGCTCAGAAGGTTCTATGTTTAGAAAATACGGGTGACTATATGTCAGTTCCAATTTGGCGAACGACGTTGAATCAACCTCAATGACGTTGATTCAATGTCGCAAAACCTTTGTGTAAATAGTGGTTTCCGAGCCTAAATGAGGTTTGATAAAATTCGATGTAGGCCTACTCATTAAATTGTAGATATATGAAAGTTATAATTATATTTCATAGGAGGTACGTTGTTAGAGATTTCATATAAAAACGAGTGATATAGATGGAGAAATATGATGTAGTCTATGGGATTATTCTCTGTTGAATGTAAAGTCAAAGTGGTATGTGGTGGTAGGTAAATATGCATATGTCACAACCTTCACAAGTAAATATACCGGGTGGTAATGATGCACGCTGGTAATCAAAAAAATATTATTTAATCAATTTATCGGAGCCCGTCTTTATCTACAATAAAAGATACAACTTTTAAATAGAAGAAATTTATGGTCACCGTAACCAGTAAAATACTTATCAGGTAAACATTTCAGAAACATGTTGAGTGTATTGTGCTAAGGAGAAAAATATTTGATGAATTTAATGAGAATCTGACTATAGAGGAGTTACCCCCAGACGGTCGTAGACTTGGGTTTTGCATGTAATGCTGAAACACCTTGGCCTTTCACACAGCTCGGATATCCTCGGGTCGGATAGTCCCGAGAGTAACAATAGGAGCCTAACAGAGGGTAACTCCATTCTAGCCGCAGTGGCTGAGATAGGTATCAGCCACAGATTGACCACATGCAAAATCGTGGGACGGTCAAATCTAAGAAAATAGTTTTTTTTAATCAGTAACATTTTAGCTATACGATGTCGCATGCTCAGCTCATTTTCCTCACAGTCATTAAAAAGTTATGATTATTTCTCAGACCTTGGGGTCGAGATCGCTGTCAGTCACCGCCATGTTGAAAAACGTTAATTTCTTCGGGTAAAAATCCACCCATCCCACGCTATAATAGGCCTACATTAGGACAGAACTAACCAGTAGCGGATGTTTTTCGTTAATTACTCCGTCAATTATCAAATGATTTTTATGAAATTTTTTCAACATAAAATTATATGCATTATTTCAAAAGTTAGACGATTTGACATGTAGTAAATTGATATTATGACGTCCCTCTATCAACCCACTACGCTGATTCTTGGATTTTTTTACATGTCAAATGGTGTAACTAATTTTTTACCGGTGTTAGGATTTGACTTGAAAATGGCCTGTGCAAAATTTCAAAGAAATCGGTTCAGAAGCGTTGAGAAATCGACGTAAAACATGCGCTACATATTTACCAATGTAATTGTGGCCCATGGTAGGGCTATAGTTAAAACACGGCTCTAATTGTTCAACCCAACAATACAACGCATTTTGGGGATATGAAGGGGGTTACAGACACCCCCACTCCCCCCTCCCTGAAATAGGCTAAAACTAAGTAACAGAAAAAAATGTCATCGTAGCTCATCTTTGTAATCGCAGGTGTTTTGGTTTGAACTTTCTACATGTCTAGGCTATGACAAGTTCACACTAGCACCGGATTTAGTTGGATTTGAATTCAGATATAATTTAGATCTGGTAATATTCGTGAGGTTTTAATTTTCCAGAATCTCACGAAAAGTATTATTTTAATAGAACTACTAAAGAAAAATGAAAAATTCTAAACTTCTTGAAACTGTGAAAAGTCCCAGAATCAGAAATTCGCGAAAATTTGAACACGCAAAAATTACCAGATCTACAGTAGTGTTATATTCCTGAATTGCGGTGACTATCCTTCTGTGATCACTCCTGGTTTGTGGCTCTTCACTATGTTGATTGAAGTCCCAATGGCGAACAGACGACGGACAAGGCGCCATGACAAAAGCTCATTTGACCTTTGACCGAATGAGCTACAATGTGAATGAGAGCCTGTGATTTGTTATCTTGCATTGTAATTTACCTGGAACTGAAAGATGTAGGTTTGTTCCTACATAAAACAAAGAATTTTCTGAATATAGGACCTTCTGAATATATCTGAATATAGGACCTTCTGAGCATAGAACCTTCTGAATATAGGACCTTTTTAACATTTTTTTTTGAACATAGGACCTTCTGAACATAGGACCTTCTGAATATAGAACCTTCTGAACATAGAACCTTTGGAACAAATATTTTCTGAACATAGAACCTTCTGAACATAGAACCTTCTGAACATAGGGCAGTCACCCTTTCAATCCTATCGATATCTGCTGCGTTATCTGTCATCTATATAGGCCCAAGTATTAATATAGCATTTTAAGCATGCCAAAGGTATCGTTTGCTTTATTGTATTCCTTGATAAAAAATATGTGGTTTGGTGAGAAAATCAAGTCACTATCTTAATAACTGAGAAAGCTATGATAATTTTATTGATTTCATGGCGGCTATCTTGAATTTTTCGTTCAGATTCAGACTCAGATGCATTTATTAGGATGTAAATATAAAAAAAACATACAATTTTTAGATGTGCATACACATAAAACAGTTTAAATGTATTACGACCAGGAGACGCGTACTAAGACGCTTTTATGTCGCTAGCGTACGGGCCACCCATGAATTTAATGAACAAAGAAAACATGTAATTTTTTTATAATAGTTAGGCAGAAAAATTATCAAATACAGTAAAAACAACAAAACATTTTCAGTACAATATATTATCAGCATATAGTAGTCTACAGCAAAAACTAATGCAGACAAAGAACCACGGCTGGTTCGATGCTAGGCCGTTTCAATCAAAGGCCCAGCATGAAAACAACACCGGCGCAATGTCCTGCGGCTGCTAAGGGATTTATCTGTTTATTAAGTTAATATTATGTGCTATGCAAGAACTACCCAGCAGACAAGCGACGCCGAACCAACACTGTTTCAACGTTGGTCCACAGTCTACGACGCTGGACCAACGCCACACCAAAATCGATTCAACGTCTCGCGTCCGCCTGGCACCCTCATTTGAAAATATCGAGAGCAGATCCCCCGGCAAATCTCGGGACCACGACCCAAAGCGGCTCCACCGCTGGGCCACCGTTTAGGACGCCGGCCCAACAATAAAACAACATCGATCCTCTGCCCGCATCCCCCGGGCAATACAGGCTTCAGCAAGCAAAAACCTCTGTGACCCCTTGGGATGAGACATTTTCAATGCTGTCACTTTTGAAAATTTAATTTATATGAAGCTATATAGCCTACTGATCTTAACTGAAAATACGAAAAGTCAAAAAACAATTTTAAAGCACCGAAAAGGAGTGAAATAGTTATATTTCCAGGTCGTATATCGCCATGTAAAAAAAACAAGTCAGCAATATTCAGCACTTTACATCACATATTCCCACGTATCAGACGGTAAGATCAGACGCTAATTGGTCTCTTATAGTCAGTACACGGGAGGACACACCTGCAGCACTGATTGTCTACGCAACGCTTGGCCGATGCCATCAGCAGCCCAATGCTGTGAAAACATTCAATCGTCCTTCAGGTATACAAATCGTTTGTTTGGGTTCCTTCTGGTTTCATAGAAATGTTGATTAAAAATAACGCCTTATTAAGGCGTAATAACGTCTTAATAAGGCGTAATAGCGCCTTAAAATAAGGCGTTATTACGCCTTAATAATATATGTTTTTTCTGGAACGAAAATTGGCGGTTATGAGCCACCGTAAAGAAGTGATACACTGTAAAAGAAATGGAAAGATGCGTGTGTGATTTGACACGTCTACTGCATCTGACACAATTAGCGTTGTTCCCCAGCCGGTGAACGTGGCTGGTGATTGATCAGCTAATTTAAGTTCACGCATGGGCATTACAAGAAGCGCAGCGGAAGTGGGGCATTGGCCCAGTACCAAACCATCATCAGGTTGATGAAGAAACCCGATATCGATCACACTGGGATTGATGGCGATGGATCTGGTGACAGATTAGTGTGACGTCACTGGACACGCTCTGCCGCACAGACGTCACGCTGTGAATGTATGTACGTGGTTGGCTGTCCTCTGAATAACAAATAGTTAAAAATTCATACAATCTATCCCATAATGGTATTCGATACAACCAGCATGTAAAGCAGAAACTTTCCCCGCCAAGCGCGACAATAATAGTCGTTTTTATCCGTTTTGTTAGCAGGTCACACCACAGTTATTGAGAATAAAATTAGTGTTTAAACGTCAATGTGTGCAATTGCTTGGTTTCAAATGAGAAAAATGTAAGTAAAGGCACAGCTTTAACCCTTTCAAAACTGTATTTACCATTCTCATCTTCATCCACCACAATCCGCGAATTGCTGTCGCAATTCTCGACGTGTAGTGGATGACGATGACTTGACGTGGGTGAAAAAAAGATATCGTTAGTATTTAAACCATGACAATTATTTTAACAGAACATCAATGAACGAGTAAAATACGCGAAATGAAAGAGTCGTCATCTGCGTTCATCTAAACACATTATTTCCAGTGCTCTGGTCAGAGGCTGGACAGATCATCTGCCAAATACCAAAGATCTAAAGGAACAATGAACGTAGGGGTCGATGGAACATCTGCAAGTTAATATGTATTTATTATAGTATAGGCCAATATTCTAAAAAAAAGTTTTCCAAGCAAGCTAAACGATGAAACAAAAGATACGTCATCTTTATAATCAGATAAACAAAAATGGAAGATGCCAATCCAGATATCCGTGCTAACATGATTGCTGCAATTACAAGATTACAAAAATACAATTTCACGCTTTTAAAGACTATCATCCTCAATGCTTTGCATCAATTTTTCTCTAAATATGTTTTCTACTATAGATGATTCAATTATATACATTTAAAGGGACCTCTTGGGATGACACATTTTCAATGTTGTCAATTTTGAACATTTAACTTATATGAAGCTGTATAGCCTACTCATCTGAACTAAAAATACAAAAAAATCAAAAAACAATTTTAAAGCACCGAAAAAGAGTAAAATAGTTATATTTCCAGGTCGTATATTGCCATGTAAACAAAGCAAGTCAGCAATATACAGCACTTCACACCACATATTCCCACGTCTTGGCCGAGGAGATCAAAGCAATCGCCGCTAATTGGTGTCTGATTGGTGTCTTATAGTCAGGACATGAGGTGATACACCTGCAACACCGATTGTCTGCCCAACGCTGTGCCGACGGCATCAACATGTGGCCCATTGCTGTAGGAACATTCAATCTTCCTTCAGCATGTGTTTAGGTATACAAAAAGTTTGTTTGGGTTTTAAGCGGTTTCATGGAAATATTAATAAGAAATATTTTTAAAAATCGAAAAACTCTGAAAAAAATAAAATCATGATCTGGGGGATACACTACTTCACTACAAAACTAAAAACGAAAATTGATGTCATCCCAAGGGGCTGCTTTAAGATAAACATGCAACATCTACAATGACGAGTGAGTTCATCAATGTAAGAGCAACCATATCGAATCATGATTGATGTCTACAAATATAACTGATAGGTGTATTACAAAATTGTAAGACGCAGACTGAAGCTAAATGCATTATTGATCTAGCTCATGATTTTTAAGCAATGTTTTATTTGCTGTGTTTTATTACACAGTACGAGCATTAAATAGTAAACAGCCAGTTTAAAGTGAACCTATAGCCTCCTGATATAAACTAGCTTAGTGGTAGCTGGGCTCGTATTCTCGTACAAGCTACGATATATCGTAGGTTTCGGATTGGTCGAGATAGCCATCCCCACAAATCCGAAGCCTACGATAATATATCGTAGCTTGTCCGAGAATACGGGTTCAGTGTATTTATTCAGCAGCAATATGCATTGCATAATTATTTAATTATCCTGATTGCTGGTCAACACATACTTACAGAAATATTGTTATAAACACCCGTCAAAACCCAAATTTAACCCTTTAACCGCCGGTACCGCATATATTCGGGTTTTCATTTTTTATTAGCACATTAAGTACCACATTTTAAACATGTTAAAGATAAAATGTGACATCAATTAGCAATATTTGAAAACAGTAATGTTGACCTCCATTTTGTCAAATCTAAATGATTTTCACCCACTTGAAGTTGTGAATCGCGTCAGCGAGACACAACTTCAAGTGGATGAAAATTCAGATTGAATAATTTGGCGGTTAAAGGGGTGAAAGACATTATGAATGCTAAGGAAACGCTGCGATGATTTGCGGCGTATCACCCGCGTCAAGGTATGATACCAGTGTAGATCAGTGTACTGGCAGACAATACGGTGATGTACGATGTCATCACCCCGGTAACTGGGTGATAGCATCGTAGATCAGCCTTAAGTGGTGAAGCCGACATCACAAGCTGTCACCTACCAGAAATGAAAACACCGAGACCTCAGCTGCTGCAATCAGGTACAAAAAAAAACAGTATTGATTAAGAGTGGGTCACGTAAATAGTTTTTCTCGGCAATCGCATTGGACACGGCTCCATTAGGATGAAAGAACAGTCGACTGACAAGATGGCTTATGTGACTGTCTCAATTATCTCCCAGCTTCTACACATTCACAGGTATGGATAGCAATAACAGAGAATAAAGAGGACGCACCGGTAATTATGGTTTGGGTCCGTTGATTGGTTATCGACCAGGAGAGGTTTATCTGTGGTGGAAACAGATGAATACATGACTGCATGGTTAGCAAATTAAAAATAAAATAACATTAATTATTGTACGTAAGGATCATTGTGCTAGAGAGTAAGTGTGATTTGGGTGTCTTTAACGTTTACAGCGCGGGGCTCGACTTTAGACGTCAGAATCTGACGTCTGTACACGTCAGATTCTGACATCTAAAGTCGGCCCCCGCGCTGTCAGAGTAAAAATCTTTTCAATGGCTGTAGGCCCATATTCAAATGAATCACAAAGAGGTAACCAAGA
Organism: Flabesymbios commensalis; assembly: GCA_964017125.1. NCBI lineage: Eukaryota > Metazoa > Annelida > Polychaeta > Terebellida > Flabelligeridae > Flabesymbios > Flabesymbios commensalis. Next base: position 32,024,293 of record OZ024912.1, read on the forward strand.
CATTTATGATGATATCAAATTGAAAATAAACACCTTTGGTCTCCATGGTTTATGGAAAAATTGTCAGTTTTGTTAAGTGCTTATCCCAGCAAACACAAAACATTTGTTCAACATTTGTACAGTGTCGGCCCAACGTCTTCGACGTTGGTCCCACATTGTACAAATGTTATACAAATGTTTTGTGTTTACAGGGATGTGACTCACGTTCCTAGAAACTAAATCAGACTAATACGTGGCAATCACAATGCAATGCTTACTCTTTCAATCAAAACAAAGTAGAATATTTTCGTAACCCTTTAAACATTACAGCTCTCTCAATAACAACACGCCACATCGTGACCAAAAGCTGAACTATTTAGTTGGGACTCCTGTTCACAGACGATCGAAGACCGTTTCCAACATAAGCACGCCCTGATTTGACCACGGTCATAGAGGTGTCTATTTCTGCCCTGATATTAAAGTAAGAAGATCCAAAACTTACCGTTTTATTCAAGATGAGTTGATTGTACTGAGTATATAAATATCTCGTTGTGTTACACATTTGTAATGACTAAAAACACCTCATTTCACAGATTGTTTTAGTTTGTCGGCATGAATGACTTCAGTGTGAGTTATCATATGAAACATTGTAGTAAATCTGTAATATCTTGACTGTCACTCGACAAAATTCATCCCCCTGAAATAGTCTAAAATATCAATTTATTATCTCCAAAAAGATACTTTAATTTGGTATCAATGTTTTTGTGAAATATTTTATTTCAGGCCCAAGAAAACAGTGGTTATAAATGTACTACAAAGACACGTGTTGACTGTACATGAACGGTCATAACCCGAAGGGATCATACATTTTGCTGTTAACTGTGCATGTCTCGCTCAAGATTGTAGATTTCATTCATCAGTGTATACAGCTAAGATTAACCAATGTTGACTACCGCGACTCACAGCTTCAAGTGGATGAAAAGTAATGATATTTTCATAACTTGATGTTTAAGCACACACTCATTTCGAATAACAGTGATATTTTTGCCTACTGAAACGTATTTCAAACGATTACAGACGTGCTTAACGATTGAATGGTTAATGTAGAATCAGCATGGGAATAATGACTTTGAACCAATGCTGGTCGAATATAGGCCCCCTTTCTACAAAGCTGAAACATAATTGAGCCAATAATTTTTTAACGAGTTAAGTTTGTTGGAATGGGGGTTCATTACGTAATAACCTAGAAAGCACACGACATTGAAGAAATTCCGGTTTACGTCTCCTGTTTGCTGTGTACCGACCGAATTCGCTCATGCTTGAAAAACTGAAAACTCCTGTCACATGACAGAAGATGTCTAAAAATAAATTGTCATATTGTCAGTATACAAATATACAATGCAGACGCTTTAAGCGGGTGATTTGAAATGTGAAATTACACGATAATAATACAAATATTCACAGAAGTATACGTAGTTTCACTAGAGCTATTATGAAGATGCTCCAGACAAGCTGGAGCTTGTTGACAGTCTTAGTATTGTTTTTGAACGATTGTTTTGTAGAATCGCTAGTACTAAAAAGTAAGGAGTGGGGTGGATCGGTCCCAATGTCTGCATATGTATATGTCTACGCGCTTGATCGTGTAAAGAGTGTATTATAATGCAGTAATTTGCCACTTGACATATTTTGCATACACTGATTACATATAAAAACTGTATTGTGGTATTGACGAAATCAGGTCATTTTTCGTTATCCACTATGAGGTGAAATTTGTTGCTACTGCAAATATTAAAATGAATACAAATAAGACCAACTGGGTTCATCACAACTGCGAAAATATATTTTACTCCACCTGATTATAATACTCTCACTTGAATCAAGGCTATGACTATTTTAAATGGTCCACAGTATGAATATGTTTTATCTATTATATCGTCGCCTCGGAGCTAAATGATCCTATCTGCCACTGGGAGCTAAATGATCCTATCTGCCACTCTGACGAGTGGCAGATAGGATCATTTAGCTCCTTGGCGACGATATAGTGAATTAGTAAGAAAATAAAGTAGTAATTGGTAGTAACATTGACCTGAGATTAACGCTTATTCTTTGCAAAAAATGACTGTTTTATTAGAATTTCATCAGAATGATTTGTTTAAGCTTTAGAGGATAGTTTAGTTTAGTAAAAATATACACATTTTTCGGTGATTTGAAAATCCATGTGCAGTGTTATATCACATCCAACATACTGCAAAATAATGCATAACATGCGATATGACACATCTCATGACACATCATTAGACAAAAACAGTGTATTGTCACGGGGAACAGTAGGCCTAATATGTGTTGAATAGTAATATAACATTTTAATCACGAAGAACATATTTATTCAATGGTATCATATACAGACAATAGCATACGTTTTTTCTAATCATTTTTTTCATTTTTTTTCCAATCATTTTGTTTTCTTTAAAGCTTTTCGGTGTCGTCAAAAAATAATAGGATATAAGTATCAGAATAGATAATAGCGTCCAAATCCTGGCTGGTCTGAGCTCTGAGGCGTTAAAAACATAATCGTAAGCAGACGCATAGTCACACATGTTCTTTTGCAATTGCCGTCTGAGCCAACTGTACCAAAATGAAATGAATCGGGCTTTAGGCCACCTTTGTGCACATATAGGCTAAACTGGGCCAGGAGAACCTCCTGAGGATGGTGAGATGATTGAGATGACACTGTCCTCCAGACACAGGATTCGAAATTCGATCCCTGGCGGTCTGAGGCCGAGCACGCTACCTCTCGGTCACGGAGGCTCCCCACAATACTGACTTTCACACATGGATGGGGAAGAAACATTTTTGTTTCTTTGAAACCGCCGAGACCGGGAACCGAACCCCGAACTCTGGCGTGAAAGGCAGCGGTGCTAACCACTACCCTAGGGCCCCCGCCCCAGCCAACTGTACCACAGAGATGGTAAATCGGAAAAGCCTCACCAAAGAAAAGGGCTCAATTATTTAGTAACATAATTAATGTTTTCGCTGATCCAATTGTCACGACCTGCTATGCTACCCAGTGGATGAATATTACTGGGCAATAACTGTAGCTCCGCTCACTAGCTTGTTAACCCTTTAACCGCCGCTGCCGCATAAATTCGGGTTTCCATTTTTCATTAGCACATTATGTATCACCTTTTAAACATGTTAAAGATAAAATGTGCAATCAGCAATATTTAAGAACAGTTGACCTCCATTTTGTCAAATAATTTGGCGGTTAAAGGGTTAATGTAGGTAGAATAATGGCTGGCTGTAATGCCAGTATGTGGAGTGTAAAGGGTTAATCTGTGCAAGTGACCTCAGCAAACATAATTAGATATTCACCCAATGTTGAATCATTGTTGGACCAGCGTTGTAGACGGTGGGCCAACATTAAACCAACAGTGGGTGAATGTCTCGTGTCTGCTGAACTGTATAACCGTGAGGCACTGAGATGCTCAATAGCCTTGACCTCCACTGCTGTCACCGAGCTAGCAAATACAATGGAGTATGGGGGAGGGGGTCTTATATAACTTTGTTTTCATCGAGTTCCCATTAAAAACGGTTTCCGGTGACGTCAATGCGTTTCACAGAATTCTGTGAAACGCAGTGACGTCACCGGATACCATTACGAATAGCAACTCGGTGAAAACAAAGTTATATAAGACCCCCTCCACCATAGGCATATATCATTGCATGAGCTTGCTCGGTATATTAGAGGTCAAAGCTATTGAATTTCACAGAATGGACACTCGGTTGGAAGGGCCGAGACCTGGGATTGGTTTTGATGTGCTCGGTGGACCAATCTTGGTATTTTTCGAAGGACGGTTTAGAAGGCGTACTAGTCCATGACTGGTCCACGGAATTTGTGTTTGTAAGACATTGACGCGGAACAATAATTATCACTTGCTAGAGACGGTTTGAAGGAGCAAGTCATGATTATGACTGTGTCGGAATGAACGTGAATTAAATCTCGTGTCATCCACTGTCCGAATACAAGATAATGTCATTCAGTCATTAAAGTAGGCTACCATCACCAAACGCTGATATTAATTTCCAGGTCCGTCAATTGGTGCGACGGTCTCACCCAACCGTTTTTTCACTATTTTCTAATACAATTTCGTTTCAAAGTCTGCAAAGTGCTGCAACGAAAATGCCGGCTGGACCGTTTTCGCCCAACGTCGTAGACGGTGTATCAACGTTAAACGAACATTGAGTCAACGTCATGTGTCTGGTCAGTGATTTCCGTGATGGCACGACCATAATTATTATAGACATATTTTTCACATTTATTTTCGAAATTTATTCGAAATGTAGAAATCCGTTGTGTCATCTTCCCTCCATTGGTCAATGTTTTAATCAAGGGGTATGTGTTAGCATTTCACATTGACACTTAATTACCTTTCTGAAAAGACGACCTTGTATTTAACGATCCGAACAGATTAATATGGAATACAATGCACTACATGGCATATTAAATTACAAAAAAATGCATGAAAAATATCAATTAGTTTATTCTAAATATGGATGCTCTGATCTGTTGTAGGATTTGTTTGCGTTTTAACCCCTTAACCGCCAAATTATTCAATCTGAATTTTCACCCACTTGAAGTTGTGTCTCACTGACGCGATCTACAACTTCAAGTGAGTGCTGATTGATGTCACATTTTATCTTCAACATGTTTAACGGTGGTACTTAATGTGCTAATAAAAAATGAAAACCCGAATATATGCGACACCGGCGGTTAAAGGGTTAAATCACTACTTTTGTTTTATCAACATCGGGCTGAGGATTGCAGTAGTAATTTACATATTTGCCAGGTGAATGAAACCCAATATCTCGTGTGCAATCTTAGAAATGTGGAATAAATGCAATATTTTATTACCTTCTTGAGCAAAATATAGATATGTTTTAGGGACACCGCAACTTAAAAAAGTCTTTCGCGGTGATACAGAGCAGAAGATAGATAATATATAATGTATTTGGCCGGTATAGTGTCAATTATTATTGCAGGTATACACATGTATACATGAGTGGGATTACCGGGTTTTCACATCGGTTTTTATGGCAGGTTTTCGCAAAGCTATTTCTACCTCAGTTTATACCCGGATCACTTCAAATTTCCACACATCACAATGATCCTTCGATAGTGAAGAAATGCTATGTTTGCTATATATTATATATTTCTGGTTATATACACTATTCACAGTGCTACATATGACATACAAATGACAGTTCATAGCATACGGCCTACATCCTCTATCAAATTGTTGACTGTTCAGATCTTGCTAATAAATGTCACGTTTTATCTTTCACTAGTTGAAAAGCTAGTCTTTAATGTGCTAATGAAAAATTAAAAAAAGCCGAACGTAAACGGCGGCTAAAGGGTTAAATTGGATAATCTAATAACCATGAACAGACGAAGAATGACCATTTTTGTGTCTGAATACATTTCTAACTAAGGGCATTATGTTGAAGGTGGGAGTAGCAAATACCAAGTCTGTGGCGCTTGTAATTAGTAGCAGCTGGTGAATCAAATTACATATATCTTATTTGGTGCGGTACAACTAGATACCTTAAGTCAAAAAATATTTTCTTGAAATGTCCCGTAATAAAAGCCTCCGCACCTTATGATAAAAAATGTTGTTGATGATTGAGCTCGGTATATAATACACTGACCTTATTCTCCTCTATCAGACCATTGAACAAATCACTGGTCCTGCAGGGCCAAAGGTCACAGTCACATTCTCCAGACATCACCGAGGGTGCAAATTTAATAGAGCCACCCCGCAGAGATCCGGGTCTTAGGGGGCTCCAAAATCGATGGGGTGAACATTTTCTGGACATCCACCCATGGAGAGAAAAGCTGCAGTGTATACTGATGATGAGCAGGGCAATTGTGAGCTGAGCTGGGTCCTATACCATCTGGGAATGACCTTTGGCTCGAACAATGATAGTTTCTCCAAAATTAGCCAACGTGCCACGATGACCGAAAAAACACATCGTGAAAACACAAGACATCGACAGCCCAATTGTTAAATTACCGTATACCCAGTAAAGACAAATCATTTGTATAACATTTGTACAATGTTGGACCAACGTCGAAGACGTTGGACCGACGTTGTACAAATGTTGTACAAAATGTTTTGTTTTTGCTGGATGTGCAACTGCCTGGTCACAATAATGATTCATCACTAGCCCTGTCTTTTTGATATGCGGTGCTGTCTTAACGACACAAGCCGACGTTCTCTAAAACATCAGTCCAATATTGAGCCAACGTGGTGTGCTGTGTCTGTATATTAATTAAAGTACCTGATCACTGTGGCAGTCTGTCATTATGATCTTCAATCCTTGAAACAATAAGCGCGGTTTATATTAAAAGACCAGATGAATGGCTTATAGGTAAAGTGATCCAAGTCCGCATTTTCTCATTTTCCTATTGAAGGCTTTAAAGTTAAAATCAATTTAAAAAAAATATTTATTTTATTTTTATTTCAACATTGTTACGTCCATAATTTCTGATCCATAGACTGATCCATAGAAGGGATGTTTTATAACATTTCAGCAGCCATTTTACATATATCTCAGAGGTAAACTGATCCAAGTCAAAATGTCCATATATAAACTGATGGACTTGGATCACTTTACCATTGAAGGAAAGTATAAATTTTAAAAGTGAAAAAAATTATTTTGTTTAATAAGTCTTGCAATTTTAAACGAATGGCTTAGATATTTTAGTATATTATTTCCTAATATTTAACTTTCCCAAAATGACATAAACAGAATTTTTTTGAATTTTAGACTCAAATCACTTTACCTCTGAGCCATTCTGATGAGATCTGTTAGTCTATCAAAATGGCATCTAATTTCTACAAATGACTTCGTCGATCACGGGGAAATTGCAAGCGCTAATTAGTGCATTGCAATGCCTGCAAATGACATAAAAATAATATACACGTATCTTCTATTTGACGCGGTGCATAAACCAGAATAGGCCTATAACATGTGACTCATGTTGCCGTCAATAATTATAAGGGGAGATAATACATTTCAACAATGTACATGAATACTAATTATCATAACGAGGCCTACATGATGTATGCTGAAAAACATTCACATATAGATTAACATGCACAGCATATCGGTCCGATAATATACAACTGTAACATTATTCATGTTAATAGATCACAGCTATAATTTTGGAAATGACAAATCGTGTCGACAGCTGCATAAACCGATAGAGAGCACGCAGAGTATGCACAAAGCGTATATCAAACAGAAACATTTGGGAGGTTTGGGAGGTTGCTGCAAACAGGAAAGATTGATGCGATGTTGTTTTGATGCTGGTCCTCTCATAAACCAGCATTGCTTTAATGTCTCGACACAGTGATTGAGTGCCTCACGTCTTCAGGGAAGATCACGTAACTTGTAATGCAGCACGGGAGAAGCACGGAAGAGGTGGTGGTGAATGTGGTTATGACAGGCGATGTAAATATTTACACGCCTGTCTGATTAGGATGACAGAGTAGAATGACTGCGTGAAAGAATGCCGCATCTGGAGCATGTATTCTCCTACAAGTAACGATATATCGTAGGCTCCGGATTGGTCGAGATGGCTATCTCGTCCAATCCGAAGCCCACAGCCCACGATATATCGTAACTTGTGCGAGAATACGAACCTGTGAGCCAGCGTGCTGGATCTGATGGTCAAGTATTTCGTGTCCGAGATTGTGAAACAAATCCGGGCGGACGTCCGCTCTTCTCCGGATGCCGACACTCGACGCAGGGCATTCCATACGCATCATAACATTCCTTCTTTACCCATTATTTTTTTTATTTTATTCAACGTTCCGGTTTTGTTGTCCTTTTATTTAACATCCATCTGCTATGATCATGATAACATGTGTTGATCTATGTTATTCATGTAAGCAAAGAACATGCCGAAATAATCACCAGGGATGAAAAGTATCACTGTATAATGCCGTAGCATAACATGATGCATGGTATGTTACATCTAATCAAATCATGGCAATGGAAGGTATCCCAGAAAATTTAAAGGTGATCTATCACCCCTTATATAGTATGAATAATTTTGTGACGAATAAATCAAAGTTGCCACAAGATGGGGCACAAGTGTTTCCTTATATGGGGTGATTTGCTATTTTGTGACCCTCTGAGAGGGTCACATGATAGCCAATCACCCCATATAAGGACATAATAATTCATACCATATAAGGGGTGATAGATCACCTTCAACACACAATCAACTAGTTTAATCATTATCTGAGAGATCAAAGTGATATATCTGTCACTTTGTAAAATGACAGCTATATAAAATAATAAAAAAATAAATATAACATATTTAGTCCTAATGCATTGTCCTTCATATTACAAAATATGTATGTGTATTTTTTCATTGATGTTAAAGTGGAAACATGTTCCACACAATGTTATGTGAAATCTTTTTCCGGAGAACATGATAATATTTGTATTTTATCATCGACCAAGCGCATACAGGTGTAACACGAGCAGATATCCAGAGATGAACAGTAACAAGTTTCAATTTGATACAGTACATAACGTGAGTAACAAACATGAGGAATACCATTATAGCAGATATAGGGAAATATCTTTGTAATCCCGTTATAGAATTACATATTATTGTTTAGGCTAATGCTATGTCACAATACTTTGATCGTACGTCGAAGATGTAACGATTTGAAATGTCTTGGTTTATCCGCTGTCCATATTCCGAATTTTCGAGTCGGTTTGCAATAATTTATGTTTATTATTGAGAAAATGAACTTGCATGGATACATATCCTAAGAAATTGATAACGTTTGTGTGTGAGCGAGTGAGTCAGCGAGAAGGCGAGTGTGTGAGTGAGTGAGTGAGTGAGTGAGTGAGTGAGTGAGTGAGTGAGTGAGTGAGTGAGTGAGTGAGTGAGTGAGTGAGTGAGTGAGTGAGTGAGTGAGTGAGTATATTGTGGACAGAAGAAAGACCGTAATCGGGACCATGCCTATATACTCTTTTTGAATGATATTACTTCAACAGTAGTATTTTTCACCCCCTTGGTAGCTCGTTGAGTAGTTGTTACATCTACTGCATCTATATTGCATGGTATATAATTAAGTAGCCGAAAACAACATTCCAAAAGAAGTTGCAGCCCCCACGAGTCTGGCCAGCGGCGCATACTGGTTCTTCTGCTCAACAACGGAGCTAATAATGCAGCTCTTGCATCGGTGATAACCGATGTGGTCATATGGCAGAGCTTTAGACTATCAGCAATTCTGTGAAACGCAGTGACGTCAAGCGGTAAAACAAGGTTGCATAACACCCCCTCCCCCATACTTCATTCTGTGAAACGCAGTGACGTCACTCCATGAAAACAAGGTTATATAAAAACCCTCCCCCATACTTCATTGTATTAGCCAGTTCGGTGAAAACAAAGGAGGTCGAGGTCATTCAGTTTCACAGAATAGAGTGTTCGACATTAGGTCTCTCACGGGGGATGAATGGACCCTCAATTATTCTTACTTTGGGGACTATCCGACCTGAGGATATGGGAGCTGAGCCACAGCGTTTCAGCATTAAATTGCACAGTGAAACTGAGGTCTCCGAACTGTCCAGAGCCCCTCATTGGGCGAGTGAAGGGAAACTCATCAAATTATGTATAATAGCAACGTTCAGACTTTGAATTTCATCCGAGCACGTATCGTCACTAGACATTAGGGGGACTACTGCTTTAAAGAGTATATTTAACAAGGTGACGATATGTTTCATTGCGAATAATCACAGCAATAATCAATGTAATAAAAAACAAACTACTTACATTTAAAGACGAGTGACACCACGTAATAAGCTACATACTGTAACTTGGATGTAAACAGGTAAATGGTGAGCGTGTGTGAACGGGACATGGTTCACAATGTGCGGGGCGACCTGACACCCCTGGTAGGTGAGTGGATCCATGGCTTGAGAGCAGGGATCAGTTACTGTCCTGATGATCGACAAGGACAACACTCAAGTGCAAACCCGAAAGGCAGCAGCTGCTTACTTTTCAAGTAAGCTGCTACTGCCTTTCGGCTTTGCAGAGCACAATATCAGCATTGAACCCGATGGACTGAGCTGCAGAGCCAACACGTGGAAGTGGCCCGACCCACCATCCAGCCCTGCAGACACGAGACGCTCACCCACTGCTGGCCTTATTTTGTTCCAACGCCTGTGACGTTGGAGTAACATCAAGACAACATTGGGTTAGCGACTCGGGTTCGCCAGGTATGCTGGGTCAGCATCCGACAATGATCCAACTAAATACCCGGGGAGTCAAAAAACAAAGGAAACAATAGAAGCGCAGTACGGCCAACATTGTAGACGATTGTATACTCACTATTGAAGCAGCGTTGCTTGTACTATGTATCCCATTGGACATAATATGAATCATTGTTGGTTTAACGTTGGTCCGACGTCTACGACGTTGGCCCAACGTTAAACCGACATTGATTCCACGTCTTCTGTGTGCTAGGAAGAGCCGTTGACAGGGTGAGCTACTCAGGTGTACACTGAGTTTGTTGATCCGGTGTTTATGACAGCAGGGATCAGCAGGGACCACCTGCTTTCTGGTCGTCATCTCGTAGTTACATCAGCATTGTTAATCTTCAGTGCTTTTAGTCCCACGGTAATGTACCTTATCGTATTCATCTCAATCATCTCACCATCCTCAGGAGGTTCTCCTGGCCCAGTTTAGCCTATATGTGCACAAAGGTGGCCTAAAGCCCGATTTATTTCATTTCCCTATCGTATTGTGACAAAAAAAAAATGCGAAAACTTGGTAAAAAACATATTTCGGTTTCAACATCGATATTGTATGATAATGACAATGACTACACTCGTATTTTCTAATAATACACATCTCCCCTTTCCACTGATATGCAGTACAATGTTGGCAGTTTCATTTCGAAAAAAATATTTTATATTGGACCACCCTATTTCCGACTTAACAGTGGTAATTACGGTAGCAATTCATGTCGAGTTGAATGAGCATAAGAGGAGTTGTGTGTGCGTCATGATGGTTAATGTCACTAACGTGGGTTTTCTCGTTATCTCTGCTCACAAACATGTTCACTTTCTTATCCGTGGCCACCAGATCTTGAAAACCGCTGCAATCTGAGCTCATTCTTCCACCTGATCTAACTTGCATCATTTCAAAAAGTCACCATATTACCACACTCTGGACGATGTTGACTCAATGTTGTGCGAAGTGCGGGATTTTGGTCCGCTTTTGTGTCTAGTAGACACGAAACATTGAACCAATGCCGGGTTGATGTTGGCCCATCATAACAGGTTTTATGTCGGTGGTCAGGAAATGTTTCCCGTTCAATATATTATACTGATATATATATTGATGTTTTGTCGACTATAAAAAGCATTTGATCAATAGAACAACTCTCTGGTCTAAGATGTTATCCTCTGGAACTCAGGGAAAATATTTAATGTGATAAAAAACATGTATGTAAAAGCAAAATCAAGCGTATCCTTAACAGCCGAGGCGTAGTCAGATTTTGTTCCCCTGTATTAAACATGGCGTTCGGCAAGATCTAAAGTCGTTTCTCGTAAATGTGATGGTTTAAAAGACATAGAAAACATGCAAAAAGAACATATTTATGGGGAAATTGTGACATACTTTAAATTGTACATGTATATACTTTTATACGCTGATGATACAGTAGGCCTAATCATATGTAAAATAAGTCTGTGATGACTTCCTTTCTGCCAATAAAATATATGTCTGTCTCTCTGTCTGACTAGCTGAAAATCCTAATGACCTACAAGCATCGTTGAATAAAATGGAAAATAATGTGATACTTTTGACTTGCACATACATGTAAATAAAAAATCCTATTTTTTTCCTGGGGGAAAATACGAAAACATATATTTTTTAATTCGGTGAACATATACTTGATACTGTGAATGAATACAACTATGTAGGCTTAGTTTTCAATTTTAATGCCAAATTTAAAATGGCAAAATCGCATTATAGCAAAAAGGATGCAAAGCTATGTTTTCCCTTCTAAAAAATCCAGAAATGTATCTCTCCCACTGGATATAATGTTAAAACTTTTTAGTGTAATTGTTAAACCAGTAGTGTTATACGGAGCCGAAGTATAGAGCAGCGAAAACTTGAAAAACTCCTGCTTAGATTTTTTAAATATGTATTATCTGTAAATAAGTTCACCTCCTCTATGATGGTTTACAGAGAGTTGGGTGCTGTCCCCTTAGATGTTGATATTAAATCACATGTGTTGACATATTTTGCAAGGTTGTGTTTGGAAGATAACACAATATATCTTGTACCATTTATTCATTATTATATACATTGAATGGATTTTTTTTATTTAGATCTGAATGAATACAAACCGTGGAAACAACACTGAACTATTGTGGGTTTTCTGTATTTTGGTTAAATCAAACACTTACATGTCTTGTTAAAGCATGCAAACAGTCAGTTAAGCTGAGATTGAAGGTTTAGTTTATACACAAATGGCAGGAATCAATATCACAAGGGGGAAAATGTACTATATATCGTATCATTAAAACAACGTTTGGCTTTGAAAACTATTTTAATGATTTACTAGATCTCTTACCCATAGAGGCCGGTGTCCGGTTCCAAGTCCTTCGTGATATGCGTGTATTATCTAATAATATAGAACAGAGTAATTTTTGTGCCACATTAAATACATATGGGTTGGTTCAAATTAACGCTATACCTTCCACAAAACATGGTAACATTCTTAACCTAGTCATTACAAATACGCCTCATCTGTTTTCTAATATTGAAGAATGTGATACATCTTTTATGTCTGATCATGTTGGTCTTAGTTTCTCAATTTATGAAAGGTTTAAGTATAGACGAGATACATCTCGATTGATGTACAGTTATAAACACACTAATGCTAATGGCTTAATTGATGACCTCACTAATTCTAAACTTTTGTCAACAGTACAGTTGGCAAACAGTGTAGATGATGCGTGGTCAGAGTGGCTCCATCTTGTTAATGATGCTATTGACAAAAATGTCCCTAAGCGTATAGTAAAAAATAATTCCGGTCCGGCCTGGGTAGATAGTGAGTTACGTCAGCTACAAACAGAGAAATTAAAAGCTCATCGCAAGGCTAAGCGCACTGGAGGGTCAGAAGATTGGTTAAATTTCCGCCATGTTCGCAATAAAGTTAATTCACTTTGTCGCAGTAAGCACAAATTATGTATCCAAAACTTAGGAATAGAAGTCAATTCTAACCCTAAGAAGTTTTGGTCATATGTAAAATCTAAGACTGGCAGTAGAGTAATACCGCCAGATATGATTTATAATGGCGTAAAATTATCAAGCCCTGATGCACAAGCTAGTGGTTTTAACGAATACTTTCATTCAACATTTAGTAACCCTTTAAATGCTACTGGTAATGACCACGATACTGATCCACACCAGGACCTTAATTCCATAATTGTAACTGAACTGGAAGTTACTGGTATACTGCAAAAACTTAATGTGAACAAATCATGTGGCCCTGATGATGTATCACCTGTAATACTGAAATGTTTCTCCTCTTATTTAGCTCCGTCACTATGCAGCCTTTTTCATAGATCTTTGCGAGACGGTACTGTTCCAACCGCATGGTTAAGAGCAAATGTATGCCCAGTTTATAAGGGCAAGGGTGACAAAAACTGTACAAGCAATTACAGACCAATATCTCTTCTGTCTATTGTTAGTAAGGTAGCTGAACGATGTATACATAACCATATTATGTCAGTCATAGGTGACAGTATTTATAAAAATCAGCATGGTTTTATGGAGGGAAAATCTACAGTAACCCAACTTACACAGGTATTCCATGAGATAGTTTGACAGAGTACCACATCATTTACTGTTACAGAAAATGAAAGTGTATGGTTTTAATGGTAGATTACTTAAATGGTTTACGTCCTCTCTACGGAATACGGCGTTCGCTCATCGTGATCGGCTCTATCACTGAAGTTAAGCAACGTCGCGCCCGGTTCATAATTGGATGGGTGACCGCCTGGTGACTGCCAGATGCTGTATACACTCGTGGGGCTCAGAGAACCACGTAAATCAGATGGCTCGTCTGACTGACCTAGAGCTGGACGTAAAAGAACCTCAATGGACGTAGGCGCAGTTTCCATCCAGCGAGACCCCAGAAAATCCACAATGTGTGAGTACTTGGCATATAAGGCGAATTTGCTTGGAATGAGAATAGCTTGATGCGCCTCAATAGGCAGCTCAGCTGTATATCTCTCAGGAGACTGAGTAGGAATTTGAATGATAACAGGCCTTGCTAAGTTACTCTCGATGTTCAGCGCTCTGAACATCCGCCGGCTGGATACATGCGCTATATAAGATTTCATTCATTCATTCATTCATTCATTCATTCTATCTCTCAGGACGTAAACAACGTGTATCTATTTCTGGATCACTATCTGAATGGCTTCCAGTCACTTCAGGTGTTCCACAGGGGTCTATACTGGGACCCCTTTTGTTTTTATTATACCTTAACAATTTACCACTTTGTACCAGATTTAGCAAAGTCGCGTTATTTACGGATGACCTCAAAAGTTCAAAGAAAATTCTGAGTCGACAATCATGTATAGAGCTTCAATCTGATATAGATTCAATGTACAAATGGTCACAACTGTGGCAAATGGATTTCAATGTTATTAAATGTTATATAATTTCCTTTACTAGATCAAAAAATCCTATTTTGTTCGATTATACTATGAATGGTGTACCTTTACAAAGAGTAGACGAGATACGCGACTAGGGAGTTATAATAACCAGTTCACTTTCTTTGAATAATCATATAGACAACATTATAAGCAAAGCAGCTCGTATAAGTGGTTTAATTAAACGTACATTAGGATGGCATGCATCTTCGCAAACTAAATATATAATGTACTGTTCACTAGTACGCCCATTACTGGAATACTGTACTGTAGTATGGAGTGGCACTAGTCGTAAAAATATAAAAAATATAGAGAAAATTCAGAGGTCAATGACCCGATATGTTTTTAACTATGCTGAAGTACATTATAAAGATCGACTACTAATGACGAACATTCTACCTTTATCTATGCGCCGTGAATATACTGATATTGTTTTTTTCTGGAAGTGTTTATACGGTAATTATGATGTTGATGTTAACGATTTTGTTAGTTTTTTCTCTGGTGGTGGATGCTCCACTCGTAACTCGCTTGATTCTGGATTTCTTATGGTACCACCCTTGTGTCGTACAGACTGCTTCAAACGTAGCTTCTTCAATAGAATAGTTCCTATGTGGAATTCTTTACCAACTAATGTACGTCATATTACTAATTACTCTTCTTTTATATCCAGTTTAAAGCATCTTATGTTTGAAAAAATGAATACTAGTTTTGTCAGTAGTGATTGCTGTTCATGTTTTTTTTTAAATGTATGTGTTGTAATTGCCGGTTGTCATAAGCATATTATTATAAAGGGCTGGTGGAAATTGAAAACTATGTTGGGTGGGAACTACTAGCAAAGGCTTCAATGGATCCTGTTTAGTTTCTCTCCCAGGTGTACATTTACTTTTTATATTCTAGTGATATTATTACTTATTATTATGTGCCTCATGTATATAATTTTATGTTATTTGTATATGTTATCAAACTGTTATTAATATTGTATCTTGTACACTGAATAAACTGAATTGAATTGAATTGAATGCCAATTTTGTAAAGCTGATATAGGAGATGAATTTAACTTTTTACTTTGCTGTGTTAATTCCAAAGGAGAACGTACAAAATATATAGAGGCAAATACTATATAAGACCCTCAACTATTTACCTTCAAGAGTTATTTAAACAGGTGAAGGGCGAAAACTTAAACAGTTGGCTATTTGTTCTAAAATACCAATTCGTAAATTTTAGAAATGACCTTGTATGTATTGTATCATTGTGCTAACGCCTTCCTGGCAACTCTGTCTTGTCTTCTACTAAAGAAGACAATCAGAATTAATTACTTGTTACTTGTTACTTGCTACTTGATAACATAGTCCTAATGGAAACATTATCGGTGTTATTGTAAACGTTATCGTCATTGTAATCCTTTTGTTTATATAAGTCACATATATAGTATAAAATGCTCAGTACCCATTTTGTCTGGCTCTGGTCTTGTAAGTTTGATGCTTCAGTATTATTACTTGATTACTATCATATTTATATTGTTGTCATACAAAAATGACATCTATTCAAGTAAAGGCTGTTATGTTTAACGGCCGGTAGGCTACGCCCGACATAGTGGTATGGCCAGAACGTACTATAGGACCTTGCATTGTAGGTAAAATTCAAGATGGCCGTCATATGTTTAAGGTCAAACAATACATTGATAGCATTTTCTTCAGAATAGAAGCAGATTCGTGATTTTTGTATTTACCATAGAGTTTTCTGGAACGCCCGAAATGGTAGTCTGACCAGAAAGCACATTAGATATTGTAGTGTGCATAAAATACAAGGTGGGCGCCATTTGTTCAATCTCAAACAAAAAAGTTATATAATTTTGCACAAAATGGAAGTAGGTGAGTTTGCAGGTATGCCCGACATAGTATAGTGTGGTCAGAAAGTTCTTTAGATATTGCAGTACAGTTAAAACCCAGGGCGGGGGCCCTAGGGTAGTGGTATAGCACCGGTCCGGGGTTCGTTTCCGGGTCTAGGCGGTTTGAAAGGAACACAAATGTTTCTTCCCCATCCAATCGTAAAACTCAGTATTGTGGGGAGCCTCCGTGACCGAGAGCTAGCGTGCTCGGCCTCAGACCTCCAGGGTTTGCATTTCGAATCCCGTGTCTGGAGGGCAGTGTCATCTCACTCATCTCACCATCCTCAAGAGGTTCTCCTGGCCCAATTTAGCCTGTATGTGCACACATATGGCTTAATGCCCGATTCATTTCATTTTTACTGCTAAAACCCAAGATATTCGCTATTTGTGCAAGTCAAACCATAAATTATTATCATATTCGACAGAATAGAAAGAAATTTGGTGTCTACCATAGTATTTTCGGGCATACGGGTGCGAGCAAAAAGTAATATAGACAACCATCTGGTCAAGGGCATATTTAGCCATGTTAAGGATATGGGAAAAACATTCATTTTGATCTATAATTTAATAGTTGATGAAGTATAAATTACACATAAACATGACCGGACAAACAGTTTATTTTATTTATTTATTTAATGACAAATTTTAAATTCCAAATACGATTACACAAAAGATGTTCGCCAAGGTGGCCACCAAAAATTCTGCCAATATCATGAATATGGGCCTAAATAACATTTTAACATTCACATTTGAATGCCAAGAAATAGAAAAAACATGTCTATATATATAAACTTGACACAAAAACATTCTGGGATGTTCATTAGCCCTACACCATATTGTCAAAAAAGGTAAGTAGCACCAGGTCACAAAAATCAACAACATAATTAATTTAATCATATATTCATACTTGTAATAGTATTTAAATTGTCATTAATTTATTGTTTTTTAAAAAAATATTCAATATTTTGTCAAAAAACGATATGGATAACGAGAATGTGTTCACAATCAATGAGGAGGCGTTAAAATGCATTAAAGGTCAATGGAAAAGTGTTAAATCGAAAGGGCAACAAAGATGCAAATGTGTTGAAGGGCGAATGTATACTTGCGACAGGGTGCGTTAATAGGTGACAGAGATGCATTAAAGGGCGATGGGAAGGCGCTGAAGGGTGACGCAGAGGGATTAAATGGGCACTAAAGGTCATTTAAGTGATATTGTAATACCATAAAAACAGTGCAGTCCATTGATGAGATGAATGATGAAAAAATGATGACGTGAGGGTGGGTTGCTAGGGCATGGTGGGTTGTAAAGGGTTCCGGTATGTCCAGAGGATTTACCCCCAGACATGCCCAGCTGCCATAGAGCGACGGAGATGCACAAAAGGGCAGTGGAGAGGCCTTAAAGGGCGACGAACAGGCACTAAATGGCAATAAAGAAGCTTTAACGGGCCACAGAGAGTCGCTAATGGGCGAAGAAAAGGCTTTAGATATCAATGGAAGATGCTAAAAGACAACGGAGAGGTGTTAAAGGACGACAAAAATGCGCTAAAGATCGAAGAGGAGGGTGGTAATGGGAAATGGAGAGGAGTTAACTCATTCCAGACAGAGCCCGACGCTACAAGACGGAGCCCGAGATAACACGTGTTATATGACGTCATAAAAAGTATATTTTTAAAAATATCCCGTCCACAGAAACATGTATTGACTAAAAATGCCGTCTTGAATGAGGTAAAGAATGACAGAAATGCGTTAAAATGCGATTGGGTGCGTCAACACATTATGGGGAGGCATTAAATGGCGATGGAGAGGCGTTAAATGGAGATTGAAAGTTGTTTCATGGCAATGAGAGGGTGTTTAAGAAGGCGTTATAGGTTGACTGAGAGGCGTTAAGGGGCTACGGGTAGGCGTCAAAGTGTAGTGAAGAGGCATTTTAAAGCGACGAAGCGGCGCTAAAGGGCGACTGAGATCCATTAAAGAACAACGAGGAAGTGTTCCATAGGAGGTGCTAAAGAGCGATGGAGAGGTGTTAAAGGGTGATGGGGAGGTGTTAAAAAGTCATGGAGAGGAGTTGAAGAGTAACAGAATAAAAGGGGCAACAAAGAGCAGTTAAAATGCGACGATGAGCCTTTAAAGGGCAATGGAGAGGCAATTAAGGGTGATGTAGAGGAGTTAAAGGGCACTGGAGAGGAGTTGCGGGGCAATGGGAATACTACTGTTCTAATGTATCTACATAATTTCAAAATAAAGATTTATCTGTGTATTTTATCTAGATGTGATACATATTGCTACAGAAAATGGATTGTTCCAGTTGAGAATGACAAAGATGAATTTGCTAAAGGACAATAGAAAGGCATTAAATGTGACGGGGTGCTCTAAAAGGGTGACGAGGAAGCAATAAATGATGAAGAATATATACTAAAGTGTGATAAGGAGGAGTTAATGGACGACACAGGGACATTAACTAATTTTAAATGGCGATGAAAAGGCATTCAACGGCAATGGGGAGACGTTTAAAAGTTACTAGAAGGCGCTAAATGTGACCGAGAGTCATTAGGGGCGACAGGGTAGCGTTAAAGGCCGATGAAGAGGCATTAAAGAGTGACTGGCGAGCGACGTTAATGGTGAAAAGAAGGCCAAATGTTTTAATTGTAGGATAAAGTCCGAGGAGCTCTACATTCTTAGCTGTGAAAAAGGTCGAGGCCGAAGCCTTTTCCACAGCTAAGAATGTAGAACTCTGAGGGTTTTAACTGACTTAAATCACATCTGACCATAATGAGGATTCTTGATAATCAACAGCTCGGTCACACCTGATTGATTGTAGTACCATTAGGCCTACCATGATATCAATTGGTTTGTACTTGGTCAACAATAACCATTCTCAGCTTAGAATGTAGTGGTTTGACAAAGAATGTGATGGTGTGTTTTAAGAGGCGCTAAATGGCGTTGAAGAGGCGTTAGCGAGCGAGGAGAGGGCGATGGGATGTGTTAAAAGTCGCTGGGGATGTACTAAAGGGTGATGGGAAGACCTCAAAGTTCACCGAGGAGGGCTAAAGAGGGACAGTAATGGCGATGGTATGTGTTGAAGGGGCGATTTGGCAACGGATAGGCATTGAAGAGCAACGAACAAACACTAAGAGTGAGGAGATATAAGGCAACATGGGTACCATTGTGTTAATGTATGCACAGAAATTCCAAAATTACATTTTCGGTAAGCATAATTATTGGCGGAAATCCTTGTGCTCATGTTTCAAAATTGTCAAATATTATGGATTTTTAGGTCTGTCGAAAATGGTATGCAATTTACTGTTTGACCCTGCAGAAAAGGGGACATTATAGATTTTACAATGCAATGTCTAATGTACATTATGGTCACACCACTATGTCCGGCATACTCGAAATCCCATATATGATAGACACAAAAATCGTGAATATGCTTCTATTCTGTCGAATATGATACTAATTTATCCTTTGAACTTGCACAAATGACGGCCATCTTATATTTTACATGCTACTGACAGCTCTTGGACTATGGGTTTGGGTGATGTGAACTAAATAGTTTATAGATGGTTAGGATTGCCTTTCAAATAAAATAACGAATCTGCTTCTATTCTGTCGAAAATGATTTAAATTTATAGTTTGACCTTGGACAAATGGTTGCCATTTGAAAAAATAATCCCAACAATGCAATGTCTATAGTACTTTCTGACCCCATCACTATGTCGAGCATGCCCGAAAACCCTATAGTTGACAGCAAAAATGATGAATCTGCTTCTATGCTGCTAAAAATCACATCGATAATTGTTTGACCTTGTACAAATAGCAGCCATCTTGGATTTTACCCACAATGCAATGTTCAAAGTATTTTTTTACCACAACACTATAGTAGACACTAAAATCACGAATCTGCTACTATTCTGAAGAAAATGATATAAATTTATTGTTTGCCCTTGAACATATGGCAGCAATCTTGGATTTTACCCACAATGCAATATGTTAGTGTTTTTTCTTGCCATACCACTATGTCGGGTGCACCAGAAAATTCCATGGTAGACACCAAAATCACGAATCTGTTACTATTCTGTAGACAATTAGATCAATTTATTGTTTGACCTTGCACAAATGGCGGCCATCTTGGATTTCGCCGCCCTTTTTTATATTGATAAAATCTAACACATTTTCCTGAAAACTCATTATTTGAAGAATAATTGGGCCAAATGTCATTGTTTTATGTCAATTTGAAACTTTTTTTTAGTTACAAAGCCCACCAGTACATGTGCCTTTACGTCGTCTGCATTGAAAATTATGCTCAAACCACGGTCATGGCGGCCATTTTGGATTTATGCAAATAAAAAATTCTCCTCAAGATTTTCTCTCTGGCAACCAAGCTAAATTTGACTGCGAAACCATCAAAAAACCATACACTTCTCATGACTGCAAGGTACTCAATCTGGCAACTGGACTAATTTGTCATATCTCGGGAATAAATCATCATAGAAATGTAAATAAAGAGTCAAAACATATGCTTTTTGGGGGCGAGGAATTCGATTTTGACAGTTATTAATAACATAACAAAATGTTTACATTACAAAAAATCATTAACAACGTTTGTTTTCCATATAAACGGGTCGATTTAAGCAAACAACCACTCATACTCCAAAAACATTCTAACAAAATGTTTTCCAGTGGCTTTGTTACCAATGAGATGTATTTAATAGCAGGAAAAAGGTATTTAAATCTGACTATTGGAAAGGTGTTAAATCCAAGATTGCCGCCGATAACTCTAAAAGAAGGAAATTGCTATAAATATTTTAGTGTATAACTGTTGTTTTATTTCTACGCAAGGTGTTGAATGTGGTAGAATTCATTGGTATAACGTCATGACTTCCGAATTATAATCATACTACAGTAGCTGCATGAGTTTGTATAATGATGTAAGTATGTCTTCTACATTGGATATATAGCAGTTAAACCGACCTTTATTAATGTAATTTAGCTAATTAATCTATAACCACAAATATGCCATTAACCCTTTAACCGCCAAATTATTCAATTTGAATTTTCACCCACTTGAAGTTGTGTCTTGCTGACGCGATCCACAACTTCAAGTGAGTGAAAATTATTCAGCTTTGGCAAAATGGAGGTCAACTCTTTTCAAATCGTGCTGATTTATGTCACATAATGGCTTTAACATGCTTAAAAGGCGGTACTGAATGTGGTAATAATTGAGTAAAAAACCCGATATATGTGACACCGGCGGTTAAAGGGTTAAACCATCAAAATACCACCAAAAACATACAGTAAAAAACACAATAAAAATAAGTTTCAAACTTACTTTCTATTTTTATTTGTGAAAAATGTGTTTTGGATGACTTTGCATCAAGCCCAGAAATGGATTTTCTAGTCAAAATCAAATTAAAGCAAGGTATTACATTGGTTGTTATTTTTATTTCTTCACTCATTTTGCCATGAAATTGACATTTTGACTTTGAAGATGACGTTGAATCACTAAAATAATATTGAGATGGATTATCCAGTAGGGTAGGTTATTTATGTCTTTTACCTTTTGCTACAAGAAAAAGAGGTATTACACTTGTTCTTAGCCTCACTTATAAAAAATCATATGCTGGTTAATTGAATTTGAAAATCATGTCTTAAATTTTAATCTTAGAATTTTCTTTTTCATCTTGAAAATGTCCTTGAATCACAAAAATAATACCATAAATGGATTCTCCATTCAAAATCAGATAAAAAAGTACTGTATTACACTTGCTATTTGTTTTAGTTAAATATAATATTTGTTTACAATTTGACTTTCAAAATTACATTGAATCACAAACATAATACCATAAATATATTTTCCAAAAATCTTTTGAGGTATTACACATGATTCTAGCGTTATTTGGAAAAAGATCCTATTTTCGATCACTTGACCTTGACATTGACATTTTGCCATGGGATATGTCATTAAATCATCAAAATAGTAAAAACAATGATAGTCAGTCAAACTTCCCCGACATATTTTTACACTTGTTCTTACCTTATGATTTTGCTAATTGAGAGCTTGCAAAATTGTTCATAATATTATATGAATTGCGTATACTTAGGTTCACGGTTTTCAAATATGTAAAAAATCATTTAAAATATTACTTTTGTGTTGAAATATTGTTGAAATTAAATTCTTCACCCCCAAAAACATATATTTAGACTCATTAATGACATATTATTATGATTAATTTAGCCTAAGATATGACAAAATGTGAAATCGGCGGCCATCTTGGACGCCATCCTAAATTCAGCAGAAGGTCCAGGGTGGATTCTTGGGGACTTGTAGTATGTTGTAGTATGTTATAGGAGTTTTCTGCACATTTTCTGAAATTTTCAGCTTGGTCTGAATTTGCTCAGGTACCAAACTCTTGGCCTAATTACATCTACTTGTATGACGGGAAAATTGTCGATTCACCATCTACAACGCTGGTGACAATATCAACATTGGGTCAACATATCAGGATTTCGAAATTCGAGCCGTAGTCGTCTCGTGAGCTTCGTCTCGTCAGTTTCGTCGATTACAGGAGTTCAATTTTGCCAGTTTTTTCGATTACAAGAAACCAATCTCGTCAGTTTCGTTTCGTTTCGTCTGTTTCGTCAGCTTCGTTTTGCTTTGTTTCGTCGATCACAGAAAGCCTGCAATCCCATTGGGACATCGCTGCAAAATAATTTAATTGCGCTATTAAAATTGTGAGTGTCCGGCTGGTATGTTGATATTGTGGCTCTAGGCAAAGCAGTTCAGCTCCATATGCTTCATCTTACTAAGGTGTAAATGAGTACCCACTATGACAGATCCAACAACTTATTAGGTGGATGTTCATCGCCGAAATATACCTTTATATATTATATATACTCATTGGTGAACTGAAATGACACACAGGTGACTACGGGGTAAATGCAAATTATCCAGGCCTGATATCAGACAGTAATTGTGTAGCATCATCATCAGGCCATCAAAACGTTCAGTAAGAATTCTTTGATGAAAGCAAGCCACTCTATCAAATGGCTTAAGGGGACCCTAACACACACTAAAACATTATGGCACTGGCATAGGTGGTGGTGTACTTTTATTTGGAGTACATAGTGATTTCTACAGTTGTTATCATATATTATCATGTTTATAGTCTGGCATATGTAGTTGTGGTACCTGGATTTGGAGTACATATTGTTTTTTCTTTGCGGAATATTGTTGGCAAGACCCTCTATATAAAGATTCCAGAGGTTGTGAATGTGTCACCTTTGGGCAATTTTAGTTATTTACGATTTACAAAATCGACGCCAATAATCACAATGAAAATATACCATTATTACTTTTTGGCCTGGAATATGTATACCACCGCTTTTTTTTATCGGTATTAGGATATTATTACTACTATAACCATGTCTTAAAATAGCAATATAAGTTAGTACATGAATATGTAAACACAGTGTGGAGATATAACATTGTAATGTCATAATAACCCATCATAACGTCCAGATTGTGCAGTATAACGTCATGATATAGTATTATTGTTTCAGGATAAGAAATTATATTATATTTTCAAAATAAAATAATTTTAGCAGATACGCAATAAAGACAGCTTCACAAAAATGTGCTTTTTGATAATAAATAATGACTTTTAATGATATAATATTAAAATCTAACATCATAATGTTTGGATATCTGTTTACAAGTTAATATACATGTATGCCAAAATACGTCGCATATTTATATTATTCACTTTGATTGGTCTTTTACGAGCTATATATATTTTGATACTGTTCATGTGATTTTCTTTGTTTATTGGTATGGTTCGTGGAAAGGTTCATGTGTGCCACCCTTGCTTGCCCTCGTTTTGGCCTGCCGCAAAAATCGACGCAGGTGGAATATCTCTGCTGTTAAAGATAAATGGAGACTACAATCTCCTCGGTCAAAGGCTTGACCAAGACAGCGTGGGCGATTAGCTCGTAAAAATGATACACAGTGACAGTTCAGGTACATAGAAGATGACCATCGCCCTATTATTCATTCCCTACGTACGCGCTATACACTATAATTTTCATCTTCAGACTAAAAACAACAGAAAATTATCCTCTCTTAGTCAAGAAGGTTTATCGAGGTTTTCTTTTGCATGGTATGCATTAATCTATAAATAATGTGGAGTATTTCTTCATTAGCTAATGGAACAAGGAGCTTATAGCTTATAGTTACATAAAAAATGTTATCAAGTTAACTCCATAGAACGTATAATAGAGAACCTGGTGAGTGAGAAACATTTGTCAGTAAACATTTCAATAATGACCACAAATATCAAAAGCTCTGTAAGTGAAGTTATGGGTGGAGCAGCACTATACTATAATGGCTGCTTGTGAGTTCAAATCTCAAACCTTGATTAATTCGTGATTTAGTGAATATCCAACATCAAAATTAAATCTTCCACAACCTTGCTAGCACATTATATAGTTGTGATAATATCAATAATGTATGATATTAAATGACAATAATTGCTTGGCTATATCAGGAAATACTTATGTATGTCAATCGTTGGATTCACAGCTGCCTGTGCAGCAGACACGAGACGTTGAACCTATGTTGTTTTAATGGTGACCCACCGTCTGCGACGGTCTGAAAACAAGACGTACAAATTCTAGACTTTTAAGCTTGTTCAAAATGTTAAGTGTTAAATTCCGATCAATGACCGTTTAATCCCAGCAGACAAAAGAACACGTGGTGGGCACAATCAGGCCTATAAACATCTCAGAGCTAATACCACACTGGAACGAAATTCTTTTTGGCATCGAACTATCGCTGATTGGAATAAACTTCCGGCAGCTGCCATAGAATCAAAAACAGCGTTCAAGAGTCAGCTGTCTGACTAGGTCCATCAGCCTCTTCCTCCCTCCAGCCTGATACTCCACATAGGAGGTGCTGTTGGAGTACCAAATTCAAAGTTAAAGTGAAAACAACATAGGCTCAACGTCTCGTGTCTGATGGATGATTGCCTGGATTCTTTCTTCCGTCTGGTGGACATCCTGTCTCTCCGGACAATATCACCACTATCAGGCTATTATTGTCAACACAATCACCCGTGGATCTGTTATTATCTTATAATAGTAGTCGGCTATTTTGAGGTCGCACTTCTAAATGGGCATGTGATGTTTTCTCGAGGACATTATAATGTCATGTTCTTCTGCATTTTCTTCGGTGCATTGTATAAAATCAATACGAGAATAGTAATATCCATCATCAATATGTGTATAAAGTTACAGTATGCATGATAAGTATTTATTATGTACATGTAAACAACCATGATATATCGCATTACTAGATTTGATGTAGGCCTAACCATTCATTCTACAAAATTACGTAGGCACTTAAATTTGTTTTAATTTCTCATTCTAGAAAGATACGTATATATCTGTTTTGAGTTTTCCATATCTATTAATCTGATCATAAAAGCATTAAGCATTGACAGCTCGTATCAGCCGTGTGGAATTTCAAAAGTAATATATAAATCATATTTAGGAGCTACAATTTATTTTGCAATTGACCTAGTGATCATCTTACAAATATATTGATATTCAATGTCAAACTCAATTTCAAAACAAAATGATCCAGACTTAATTATGTACCGTCTCTTCTCAGTTAATTGTGATCTCGTGTATGGCTTTCATGCAGATGTGCGTAAATTAGGCGAACAAAGAGGATCATTGCCGTATTTAACAATATGTGGTGAATTGTAGAGAGAAACGGCCCTTTGCTTGTGAATACGTTTCCATGCATTCTGCTTACACCTTACAGCGCGGGGATCGACTTCAGTCTGTAGACGTCAGATTCTGACATCAAAAGTTGACCTCTGTAAAAAGAGTAAGAGTAAAAATATTTATAATGATCGTAGACCTGTAGCCTAGGTATTCAAATGAATCAGAAAGAGCTTACTAAGACATTCATGGTAATTTCAAATTGAAGGAAACCCTTTGGTCTCTATGGTTTAAACAAAAATAATTCAGCGCTGTAAGGGTTAAGCAGTCGTCATACATGTTTGACATAAACTCGACAATTCATTCGTCTTCACAAAGTTTACCATGCCAAATGTTATAATAGGCCCACCTCTATGGGGGACTATTTGTGAATATATTCTGATTAAAATAAACAAATATTAATCCTCTTTTAACACAATATAGGACACATTTTCAAAAACATGATAATTTACATTTATTTCCCAAAAATAACAATTTCAATGTAATGTTTTGTGAATTAGTAACCATGATAATAGGCCCTATACGATTTTGTCAGAAGTGGAAATTTATTAATTTGTTATGTGTGAGTGCAATTTTTGTTCCCATTATTGTTATGAAGCATTGGAAAGGTGAATTGTGATACAGAGTATTTTTTCCCCATTCTTGTGGATACTAAAAAATTATTATCTGTTTTGAGTTATCAATATCTAATCATTTATTAATTTGTTCTGTGTGAGTGCAATTTTGTTTCAATTATACGTTATGAAACATAGGGAAGCTCAAATATTATACAGCGTAATGTACATGATGCATAAATGATAATAAAGTGGTCAATACGTTCATGTTTTTAATTGCGCTCAGGCATCAGCCACTGGTTATATTTACCAAGCATTTTACAACATGGTTATATTTGTTATGTTTCACATATTCAAGTTTAGTCAGCAAAACATTAATCAAAACACAAAACGTGACTCTTCTTTTGAAATAAAATATTTGAGTTTAAAACAACCTACGTAATGGATATTACAATAATTACATGTTGAATAAAGTGCAAAACACAGAAACACAAACGCGAACGCGAGAACGAATATGCACGCGACAAGAGACGCGAAATTTGCCTGACTGTTTACACACCAACGCGAAAATTACCGTGAAAAGCAACGCGAAATGTGAGGCGTTTTTCCTTGCTCCATCTCAAGGCCAGATTGTAATGACTTAATTTGCTTAGATCACTCAAACCTAAAACGTCCCCCTTTTCGAATATGTAACATCAACTAATGTAGACATTGTGGCAGTGTCATAAACATGGTTAAAACATGATGAAACGCAATCAATGATAGCTGATATCTCACTTCCTTGCTATTCGTTTTTTCACGAACCTCGTGCAGATCAGATGGCAGGAGGAGGTGTGGGCATTCTAGTTTCTAACCAATAGTCTGGAAGCCAAGTCATGTAACGTGTCACGTCGCTTGAACCAGAAAGTGGCAAAGGTCTGAGAGGTTATTGTGATAGGAAAATCTCCCTAGGACATCATCAGGGTTAGTGTAGAACTTTACTGTGGCAGCAAATTGCCATAAATGAGGGATGTTCAAGGGTACCCTCGAGCCTAAATACTGCATTTTCTAAAACACAAAGTAAGGTCAAATGCAAAACTCAAAGGTTTTAACCAATCTACAAATCATTGTGAATCTTATTTATCTTTTTTTTACACACATAATGACAAATTACTAAAGTTTTGAAATATTTCAGAAAAAATAAACTCACCCATTACGCGCTCAAAGTCAATATTCCGAAATAAAGGTAGCTTTGTTGTCCAGAAGTGATTTTTCCGTTTCCTGTAAACTTGCATGGTTATGGTCATGCAAAAGTATGCTTACCTCATTTTAGGCCATGGGCTAGTATAAACCCACCATGCACCCCCCCCCCCCCACACATTTCACCCACACCAACTTTTTTTTAAACCTTGATATGTCTAAAACATGAAATGAGATGTTAACAGCAAAAAACAGGGATAAACTTTATATTTTGACCCCTTATAGGGGGGTACCCCCAAACCCGTCTAAAATTAGGGGGTAGGGTTACGCAAATGTCTGTCGTTGATGTTTTTGTTAACAAATCTGCACTTGCAATATACCATATAACATATAATTAAATTCACGTTCCTATGATATATCACACATTGCAGTAGAGTTAGTAGTTGTCTCTCCACATACGCTCAAGCATGATATTTTATTTATTATACAATAATCAAAATTAACAACAACAAAAAACGATTCAGCATGGTGAAAGAAAACGACTTAAGAAAATGTAATTATTGGACATATCCATATCTGAGGGTCGTGGGTCAAGGGGGTCGAGGGGGTAAGGGGGTTTTCGAGATACCCTCAAAAGAGCGTTAAAAAGTGTTACGAAGGAGGTGTCAAAATCGTTTCGTAATTGTTGAACGGCCCACAAACACTAGCAGGCAAACTATCGTAAGTAGCATGATGCAATTACGCTAGTTTACCTGGAAATAATCGTTCAGGTCTACTGCGCTGTCATATATCAAGTGAATTCGTCCTGTGGCGAATTACTCTGTTCTCAGTAATGTTCTTGACGATATAAATGGGCGCGGGCCCTAGGGTAGCGGTTAGCACCGCTGCCTTTCACGCCGATACCGGGTTCGTTCCCCGGTTCGTTCCCCTGTCTCGGGGGTTTAAAAGAAATAAAAATGTTTCTTCCCCATCCACTCGTATCTGGAGGGCAGTGTCATCTCATTCATCTCACCATCCTCATGAGGTTATCATGGCCCAGTTTAGCCTATATGTACACACAGGAGGCCTAAAATCCCATTAATTTCATGTTCATTTCCCGACGATATTCCGCAGAGAAATTGAAATTGTTGACAATACCAGGCATTTCGTGACCGATATAAGCCGTCTGCGCCCCACTAAAGCCTGTCTCGGGACAGGCGTGAGATTTAGGGCGTAGCGACGCCACAACGTATGCTAATAATAATAACGTCTCGCTGGTGCAAGCGACGTCCCTCTCTATTAAACGACAGACGTCATATAAAGAGTAACAGATACACGGTCCCCACCAGATACACAATATATGTTTTCCGCGACAAAACCAGACACCTGTAAACTGATTATCAGACATAGTCGTTACCAGGGGCTGTATTCTTGTTCAAGTGACTGTTACCCGCATATGCTATTAAGCATTATTAGCTAAAAACACACAACATTGGCCCATAGCTGATTCAATATTGACCAACGTTGACGACGTTCAAATAACATTGAAGCAGCGCTGGACCAATGCACAACACATGTGATACAAAGAGGCGAGTAGAGCGGAAGGGAGAGGAGGGGGAAAACCACAAAAGTGCGAAACAACGAAACTGCGAAAGTGCGAAACAACGAAAGTGCGAAACTGCGAAAAGTGCAAAACAACGAAAGAGCGAAACAACGAAAGTGCGAAACAACGAAAGTGCGAAACTGCTAAAGTACGAAACAACGAAAGTGCGAAACTGCGAAAGTGCGAAACAATGAAAGAGCGAAACAACAAAAGTGGGAAACAGCGAAAGTGCGAATGTACGAGACAACGAAACTGCGAGACTGCGAAACAACGAAAGAGCGAAACTGCGAAAGTACGAAACAACGAAAGTGCGAAACAGCGAAAGTGCGAAAGTACGAAACAACGAAACTGCGAGACTGCGAAACAACGAAAGAGCGAAACAACTAAAGTGCGAAACAACGAAAGTGCGAAACAACGAAAGTGCGAAAGTACGAAACAACGAAACTGCGAGACCGCGAAACAACGAAAGTGCGAAACAACGAAAGTGCGTAACAACGAAAGAACGAAAGTGCGAAACAACGAAAGTACGAAACTGCGAAAGAGCGATGCGAAACAACGAAAGAGCGATGCGAAACAACGACGCTGGAAACAACGAAACAGCGAAACAGCGGAAGAGCGAAGCGAAACAACGAATCTGCGAAACAACGACACTGCGAAACAGCGAAAGGGCGATGCGACACTGCGACACTACGAAACAACGAAAGGGCGAAACTGCGAAAGGGCGATGCGAAAGAGCGAGATTTTAAAGATATTTTAATTTTAGAAACAACGAAAGGGCGAGATGGCCCTATCCGGACACCATAGTTTTCTCCATATCAAGTTAGAAAAACCTTATCTTGTTGCATGAAGAACTTATGAGGTCAAGGTCCGGCTGGGGTACTCTCACTAGTTACATTTTATCGACTCCGACTAATAACAGAATTTTTATTTGCATAGTTATAAATAGTTTTGATACCACTCTTGCCACATTGTGTAATTAAACACATTCCGGACGAAACATAGGTGCAGTTATTATATTTTTCAGAACCTACCGTTAAAGCGCTGAAAGTTAATATTTCCAATAAAAAAAATCACAAAGTTCGTAGAATGTTACTCTTTCGTTTGCTCTGCAAGTGTGTGATTATGAGTATGCTAATGTCTGTTGTCTTCATTTGGTAACCTGTACTCTGGTGCCATCATATCAAGTTAGAAAAACCTTATATTGTTGCACAAAGGACTTACGAGGTCAATAGAACGGATGGGGTACTCTCGACCCTATGTAACACAACAATCCTCATTTTTATAGTTATAAACAGCTTTAATACCACTCGTCACATATTTCGTTATTAAATACATTCAGGACAAAACACATGTGAAGTTTTTACTGTTTTAAACCCACTATTACATCGCTGAAATTAGATATTTTAAAGCAACTTAACACAGCTAGAGCACTGGCCGGACGTCTTTTAAAGAGATTATTCAGCACCTGGTGGCATTCAAATCTGTCTTATGTCACAGTAAGTAATGTGTTGTGGATTGTGTGGGCCCACAGGCTGATATATTGTTCGCAATATTTCAGTTATTAGAACATGTAGAGGGGGCGTCAATGATAGCAGATACAGATCTGTCTCACTGATAGGTTGGAACAAGGAATCTAGATTCCTTGGTTGTAACGCTCATTGCGAGAATCACTAAGGCCAATAATGTATTGGCGATGGACAACAGCTGGGTAATATGGGTAAAATGCCTGCAAAGGGAAAGCTGGGTTCAAAGACCATAACAAACACCTCAAATGAGTTTATGTCGTCTTTGTCATAGTCATATTACGTCATTCTTATATGTGTCTTGGAATAGTAAATTATAAATACATAATTATGAGAAATACTTTTCTACAACACACAAACCAAACCAATCGATAATTTGAAGTGTTGTGTACTATTTCAGATAATTTTTTGTTATATTAAAATATATATATTATCATACTACTACTAGAATAGTACATGATACAATTTGATGATACTAGCCAAATATATTTTATGAGAGATTTATATTGTTAGCATAGCTATACGTATATATGTACTTTCTAGCAGATACAAAATATATGATACTACAGTATGGGCACATAATGGCGAACACCAGTGAGAAGTCAGTTACATTCCAGAAGTCCTTCCCCACCAGTACAGCAGCAAACAGCTAAGAACAATCACTGACTTTTCTTAGTGTTTTAGGACATTGCTCGTGATAAATTTTCTAATGCAGCAGTTTTCGGCAAAGCTTGAAGCCACATTTTGAAAAGAAAATAATTTCCGATGACATCATCATAGATGTAAGGTATACATATATAAGTAAAGTATATATATGTAAAGCATATTTAAATGAGAAGTGGCATAAGTTAAGTCACTGGGCTTGTTAGCATTGTCTCTGGATAACGGAAATGAATGGTGCCAATTATCCAAGTTAATAGAACTGGACGCTCTGTAAATATGATCAGCGTGCTCGGCTTCAGACCGCCAGGACTCGAATTTCGAACCCTGTGGCGAGAGAGCAGTGTCATGTCATTCATCTCACCATCCTCAGGAGGTTAACCTGGACCAGTTTAGCCTATATGTGCTCAAAGGTGGCCTAAAACCCCATTCATTTCATTTCGTTTAATATGTTTTGGCAGTTATCAAATAGTGGGTTTGATAATTTCGTGAATTCGCGTTGTGAGTTTTTACGCTTTAGATTACTTAATTTGATTAACAAACTGGGCTTGTTTCGGATACTCAGGAGTATTTCAACGAAATGAGAAAAAACTAATGACCATATTCACCAGTCATAATCACCTAATGAGAGAGATAAAAAGCCTGAAGCGTGCATCGAAACGTAGTAATCGACGAGAGAAGTACATGTAACCATAATAAACAAGGATTACTACAAGGACAGCGCCACTCATTCATGCAATGTTACCTCATTAGGATCCATTAGTGAATAACTAACACACGTATTTAGCCAATGTTTGAAAATGTAATTCGCCTGTTTTTCTTTTCTTCAGTATTTTACTGCATTCCATATTAAGCCTTCCATCGCTAATCTCCACTAAAGTCGTTTTATATAATGTTTCATTAGCCAATAAAATTACTGTTATTGAAAATCAAATATGTGTTTAAACATCACGATTTACAAATGTTTAGTCTCAATTAAACAAATATGAGTAATTTCAAACGTTGGCGGTAGCGGTAGCGAAAAATCACTTGAAGTGGGTGAATATTTAAATGAGATAACTTTGGGGATAAAGGGTTAATCATTTTGAGATAACAATGTCCACACTGTGAACACATAATACACACGAGAGCGTCACATTACGTTCACATACTGGTCCAGTAGTGATTGAATCATCACGAAATAAAGTTTACAATTTTAAGTTCAGTTCGTTATCAATATTACTAATAATTATTCTAATATTAATAATAAATTTAGCTCAAATCAGCTGGCTGATCTCACAGGGCTTGAAAACGTGATGTGAATGTATCAGCAGTAATAGTTGATCAAATACATTAAGTGGTCAATGGTAATTACTTATGTTGCTGCCTGGATACATTCTAACTTATTCTATAGAGAATGGGTCTGACCCTTTACTTCCAGAAAGAAACATTATAATTGTTTCGGTTTAGCTTATAACAGTCTGGCCGTTTTGACATTGAACGTCTGTGTGGTCTGGCCATTTCTGTGATTTTCAGACATATTCTGAAACTCCCATACACCACAGGAACATTTGAGGAACACACATACAATATATAACCAGAATACACTTCATTTAATTGGCCAATGTGATGTTGCCATGATAACCGACAACCATTTTGAATATGCTAATTAGGTAGTCAAATTTTCGTAAATTTTGGTTTAAAATGATATTTTTGAGATCCACGGAGATTCAGGAGTACAATATTATATAAATTCACATAAAACATATTAAAATACATCGCAAACGGTTAGAAGAAGCATTCAATAGGTATATACACATACATTAATAGGGTAAATAAGTTATTACGATGGGATATAGTGATCGTTCTAAATTGCCTGAGGGGCATAACAGATTGCATATTTTAAGATGACATTCCCAACTCATATGTGAAATAGCAAACTCCTCATATTCATGTTGTAATACTTCCAGCCACTTCAGGAAATGTTAAACCAGTATTGAGCCAGCATCCACGTTTGGTCTAGCAGGGGCCTGACGAGAAGCAGGGAGCGGCAAAGCTGAACAGACGCGGATGGGATGAGCGGGACGAAAACAAGTAGCAGAACAGGTCATCCCTGTGTACTGGGACCGGGACTGTCACTGGTGATTGGTGGTCACTGAGGAGGTGAGAAGGCATACCCTGATTAGAAAGAATCACCAGACAGACTCTCCCCGACAGATCCACCTTTAGCTGGTATTAAATGCTAAAAAATAGCAATGTGATGAATACCAGTCCAATTCGCATGTATATATCTTTTTATTCCCTTATTTGTATCCACTTGAAGTTGTGGCTCGCTGCAGCGAGCCACAACTTCAAGTGGATACAAATACCCGTATTAGTTGAACTTGGGACCAACCATTTGCAAATCTTGATGTTTCAACATCTTCAAATAATTGTGATTTCAGCTACTAATAGAACCCATTAAAAACGATCATCGTGCTTTGCGGTTGAATGGGTTTCGTTCTTAACTAGGCTAAGCGTGCAATGTCTACAGGCAGGAGCTTGTGAGCTTAGTAAAACCGGTCAGGATAATTCATTCTTTGCGAGGGAAACGTTCTTTTTTCAACCGTATAAATGGTTACATTAGATTGACCCACTTTCTCTTGGCAGACAAGGACAATCGACCGCAGAGTCGTTCCATGTACTGTAATTTACCAGAGGAGAGTCTACCAGACATAGTCCAGACTACGGATCGGTCGTGCAGCGTGTCAGCAGGGTCACAGCAGAGCAAGGCGAGGTCAGTGCACAGTGGTCTGTTGACAAACCCATTGAATGTACTTGATCCCTGTACTTGATCAACTGTCGCAAATCGTATATTATTCACTGTCTGGATCAGTAATTGTATTCTAGACAAGCAACAAATTGAAATATGCATGTTGTGAATTTTAATAGGATGATTTTTTATGCCGATTTCGGACACTAGATATTGCTCTTATCTGCTCTGTTCCAATTGCCATCTCACAATGCAAGAAAACGACATAGTGTCATAATAGGCCCACCTTTGATAAAAAAAAAAGATCGAATAGTCAACCCTTTGACCCTCACAGCGCGGGATGGACTTTAGTAGTCAGAATCTGACGTCTGTGGACGTCAGATTCTGACGACTAAAGTCTATTCTAGAAAGAGTAAAAATATTTCTAATGGCAGTAGACCCATAACATAGGTATTCAGATGAATCGGAAAGACCTGAATAAGACATTTATGGTGATTCCAAACTGAAAAAAACCCTTTGGCCTCCAAGGTTTTCATAACATATTTAACGCTTTAAGGGCTAAACGCTAATCACGACTGTAATCGTTTGTAATTAGTTTTATTTGCCGATAAAATCTTCCCTGCTAGTGGGAATAAAACGAGTGTTTAAACATCAAGATTTGCAAATGCTTGGTCACAAAATAATTGAAACCAAATAAGAGTAATTTTCACCCACTTGAAGTTGTAGATCGCGTCAGCGAGACACAATTTCAAGTGGGTGGAAATTTGAATAAGATAACTTGTAAATGATTGGCGTGAAAATGATTAAAACTGTCATAAGCACTGAGTCTGAAGCAGCCTCGGATCGCATCACCTCGGGACATTTTGCAAGTCTAGTTTTATTTAACAACTTCACTGCACTTGCGATTGGATTGATAAGTGAAATAAATTTTCTTTACGTTGCTTTCTGTATTTTCTTGAAATATAGTATTTACTGGAGGAAGATCAAATTCGCGATGATACCCCACTCGTTTAGAAGGACTTCACATTGTCATAGGCAGGATGCCAAGCATTTGAAGAATTTGGAGCATTGTGTATGGACAACCACCTACCACATTGAGGGGTGTGTTTTATAAGGAGTTCGTGTAATAAAAGCAGGCCTACTATCAATAATCATCTATGAAAGGCATAATTTAATTTCACTTTTATAAAAATAAATATATTATAATTTAAATAAATGTGACATTTTGCGCGAGTTTTAATTATATCTTATATTTTTTAGGCGTGTAACCTATCCTTAGTATATACCTCTCAAACATGATATTATCATTAAAAGTAAATTTGACATTTTGTGCGTGCTATAATTATATCTCCCTTTTTAAGCGTGTAACTCATTCTCAGTAGGCTACATACCTCTCAAACATGACCAGGTGTCATTGATAAAACCCATCCTTAATTATACGCCTGATTCCCCGTCGTAAACCATAGATGCCCTTGAGTGTATGTTACAGGTAATTAGGTACAAGAGGTGATTAACCTTTAAAGTTTGTTTCATCCGGGGTATCACTACCAATTTTGAAATGAGAGGAATACAGCGCTGTTTTCAGATGTGCTGCTACAGATTTGCTTTCAGATTTATTAGTACTGAGAACCATAGTGTCGTTTGCCATCGAAAGGAAACTTGGCCGTCACAGAAAAGATCTATCACCAATGATCACAACGCATATCTGGGGGCCTAGCTACTTATATGAAAAGTAAATGATTCAAAGAAGTCAAGTTCAATGAAATATAAAATCAAATCTGCTACTGAAATAATCGCGAGATTATTATTGTTAGTCACCTTATGCACGATAATCAGATCTAAAAAAAATGAAAAAATCTATAAAAAATTTTTGGTAACGACGAAAATAGCCTTTAATACAGATTTATGATTTAAAAAAGACTGATTAAGATTCAATGAATAGTAAAAGAATCAAAGTGATTGTTTTCATTAACCCTTTAACCGCCAAATTATTCAATTTGAATTTTCACCCACTTGAAGTTGTGTCTCGCTGACGCGATCCACAACTTCAAGTGAGTGAAAATTATTCAGATTTGACAAAATGGGGGTCAATTGTTTTCAAATATTGCTGATTGATGTCATATTTTATCTTTAACATGTTTAAAAGACGGTACTTAATGTGCTGATAAAAAATGAAAACCCGAATATATGCGACACCGGCGGTTAAAGGGTTAACTCATAGCAGTCTAGGTCCGAGCCCAGCTCGGACCTGGCATTTATGACGCTGCAGTCTAGGTCCGAGCCCAGCTCGGACCTGGCAATAATGCTTAGCCATTCACCAAATGACATCACTTGCGCAACTATGAACCAAGTATGGGGAGCCTGGAACATAAAGAGTTGACTTTTCTGCATCACAACTGTTTCCGAAATAAAAATCGATCTCCAGGCTCAGGTGAATACGAGGCTTTTGGTATTTCCCAGATGAGTTGGGAATGTCAAACGTGGTGCATCTCAAAATTTGAAATCAAGTATGCATCTCGGGGAATTTAGAAAGATTGCTAAATCCCATGGTAATGATTTAT
Organism: Flabesymbios commensalis; assembly: GCA_964017125.1. Lineage (NCBI taxonomy): Eukaryota > Metazoa > Annelida > Polychaeta > Terebellida > Flabelligeridae > Flabesymbios > Flabesymbios commensalis. The sequence goes on from OZ024912.1 coordinate 32,061,496, forward strand.
TCACCCTATTAATTTGATTATAAAGACTATTGAATGCTTCTTCGAACCATTTGTGATGTATTTTAATATATTTCATGTGAATTGATGTAATGTTGTACTCCTGAATCTCAGTGAATTTCAAAAATACCATTTTTAAACAAAATTTTCGAAAATTTGACTTACTAATTAGCATATTCAAAATGGCTGTCGGTTGCCATGGCAACATCACATTGGCCGTTTAAATGAAGTGTATTCTGGATATATATTGTATGTGTGTTCATATGGTGTATGGGAAATACATATGTCATAATTGTAAATTTATATTAAAAGTAAGACATTATGTCTCAAAATCACAAAAATGGCCAGACCACACAGACGTCCAATGTCAAAACGGCCAGACTGCTATGAGTTAATTTACACGTGATATTCAAACACTACAATTTCTGAGAAAAACTTTCACGATTTCTATCAGGGAGACAGCGATTGTAATTTGATGCCCCTTACCTTCAGGCCAGTACGTGACACGTCAAAACATGGGGTTCGAATTGCAACAAACGTGTAGCAAATGGCATGTCGACAATAATGAAAATACAAATCGAATAACTAAGGGTAATTATCTTTTTTGGTTGTTCTCTTAAGCCAGTAATGGTCATTGGTTGACACATCTAACCATGGGGAGGCGCAAATGCTTTTAAAATGGCTTAATTGGGGCCTGAATATGCTTTCAAATTGTTTATGAGCATGTCCACAAAACCTCGTTGCCTTTCATTCTGGGTTCTGGATCCGCCCATGCTATTGGTTATTCTTGTCCACAACAAATGGACAAAGCTGTTCTTCTAAGCAATGATGGTAAGGAAATACATACATGTACTATACTAGACCAAAGTTATGTCATATTGATATCATATATAATATAATACACCACTTTCTACAATTTAAAAGTATTTTTAAGACTGTGATAATGTATAATAGTGACTCGGTATGTCATCTGACGGGTAAGCCGGGGGCCCTGGTGCAGTGGTGAAAGCTGTCTGCTAGGAAAGTCGGCGATCGCAGGTTCGAGCCCTACTCTGGCCTTTAAGTTTCAAAGAAACAAAATATTTCTTCTCCACTCACTCGTAAAGATTCAATATTGTAAAAGCATTTTTGCCCGAAAGGTAGCGTGCGCAGTCTCAGAACGCCAGGGCTCGAATTTCGAATCCTGTGTCTGGAGGGCACTGTTATCTCATTCATCTCACCATCGTTCAAGCTGAGCTTTAAAGAGGCTTAGGATTAGGTCACAAATCACTGTCTGTGTGCCTTGTGGTCAAGACGTTTGCTCAGTTTTGTCAGCTTCAAATCGTCTTACTTTGCCGCCTCTAAACCGTCTCACTACATAGGGGCACTGCTTGAGACCATAGTCTAATGTGGCGCATAACTAAGTTGAACTTGTCCTCCATGGGGAAATCATTAGAGCTGCAGTATGATTTGGCAAAGTACGAAGAAAAGTTCAAACAAAAGAACCATAAAAAGATCGAGAGCAGTGCCCCTCATGTGAATAATGTAAGTGATGAGAATATTCTGACATTTGCAGGTACAATTTTGGTCGCGAAAAGCGGCAAAATAACCTTGGATGTTCTACATGTTTAGTGTATGTATAATTATTAGAAAAAAAATCGCGATGTAAAGTACTGCGAAGGAAATTGAGCTTTTCGTCAAACTTTGTTAGGTTACGATGAAATAAACAAGAGCTGATAAAACCTAATTGAGGGGGACAGCAAAGCGTTTTAGTCTTTATATTGCAGATGGTGTTACTTAATATCCAATATCTGAGCCTTATAAACTTATTTCATTTTGCAATTGATATGTGATTATCAGGTCCCGTATTCTCGTACAAGTTATGTTATATCGTATGATTCGGATTGGTCGAGATGGCTATCTCGACCAATCCAAAGCCTACGCTATGTCGTAACGTGTACGAGAAAACCGGCCCACTGCATTAGGACAGACAGTATGTTTGTGAAAGTTAATGTGCGAAATCACATCTCGAATGACTTGTTATCGGCTCCAGGTTGCATATCCTTATACCCGGCAGTTAACCAACCCATTGGAATGAGTCGTCTTATGGTCTATTCAATAAAATAATGATATTAATTATATGATGTCTGACTTCTGTGTCTTAAATAATGCAGAGCATGATGAAAAATGTCATATATCACGCACTTTCTTGTGATTCAAAAACACCTTTATATCACAACAGGTAGCTTTGGACAGTGAAGCAAGCTTTTAAGATGCTTTCAGAATCAAAGACAAGAAAAAACAGCACTTCAAGACTTTGTCAAATATTGATGGTACAGTCGTTTGATGAAAATAGGACAAAACAACTTCACTGCAAATAATTGAAAGGGAACTAGCAACATTAACTCAATGTTTTGCCAACCTACTTGATGCAACACTAACCATTTGCTGCTCAAACGTAAACATCTGCACCCCAAGAGAATATGTTGGCCTCCCTCCCTCCCTGCCTCCCTTTATCTTTTTTTTCGTGCATCTCATACACGTACTTTCAGTATGTATTACAAGTCGCGGATGAGATTCGTGTACATATATTCATGTAATGACATGAAAGTGTCAAAATAACGTTTTCAGATATTTATATTTTAAATAAAGTTTCGAATATTAAATTTATGTAATTGCCAACGATGATATATAGCAATAGTTGTGATCAGGTTTCATTCAACAGATATAATTATAATTTATTAAGATTCGAACAAATCATAATTTAAATAAAATATTTTATCATTTCAATGTTTTTCCTCCAGTATGGCTGTTAGACAATGATCATGTCCGAATAAAGTATCAATAATCTACTAGTAACGCTCTCTCAATTGATAATAGTACGCCATTTTGCGATCTTTTACCTCAAAAGTACTTTGAAAATCGTCATTTTTTATTTCTCGTCTGGTCAACTAACCGTGATGCCCCAGGAATCACTACAAACCACCCAGCAGGCACAATACACTAAATCAATGCTGGTTTAACGTTAGTCCACCTTCTACGACTCTGGACCAGCATTAAACCAACAGTGATACAATGCCTTGTGTCTCCAAGCCACTCACCATGCATTTTATTGAGTGAGATATATTCTTGAATGCCGAGATAACATTTACTAATTCATTGACCTGTCAATTTTTGATATTTTTCATTTCCTCATTTCCTTTTCTTATTTCTTACGGCCGTATTCGCCTCTTTATTCCGCAGTGGTAAACAATAGGAGAAACATAATAATAACAGGTGACATTTATAGAGCCGAGGGCACATAAAAGTGGCACTGATAGCAAACAAACAACCCTCTTATTTCTATCTTCTTTTATTCCCCAAGCTGCAAGCCACAAAACAAAAATATCACGTAATATCCCATATTTACATTTAATCGTACATCACGAAAGAGCGTGCCAGGATTCAGCTATGCTCTAGAGAGAGGCAGACCCAACTATCATTTCGTCGCCTCGGAGCTAAAGGATCCTATCTGCCACTCTAACGAGTGTCAGATAGGACCCTTTAGCTCCGAGGCGACGATTTGATTCCGTCACAGGTCACAGGCCCAAAATAGTCATAACGTTGATAGTAGTGAGCGTTATATTTTCCAGCGAGATTAATCAAGCACCTGGTGTGGTCTAATTTTTCAATAATTATATTATAATACAATTTCCATTTTGTGACGATGAAAGTGCACAACAGGTAACAATTACAAAAGTATTGATCCAACCCAAGAATTTACAGTAGTGTTGACATATTTTTAGAAACATAAGCTCAATATATTTTGTGATAACAATAATTTTTGTTGTAAACAATCATTGATAATTAATAATAACTTGGTAACATAATTTAACAGTTAGGCCTATCTATTTGAGACGTCACACTCCAAAATCTAGCCGAATACGTAAACTACGAAGCTCGCAGAATAAAACAATTCCTAATTGACGTTGGTCCAACATTGTCTAAATGTTATTCAAATGTTCTGTGCTTGTTGAAATCACGTGATACTATTACGTGACGACGCATACAATGCTGCATCTGCAGCACGAGAATAAACGTGATTAGAGCATCCCTACTGATTGGCTAATTTGTCAGAGTTTGTTTTTTCTCTGTATGTGATAACATAACTATGATTTCTCTATTTTTTTCTATCTTTTTTATCTTTGTTCATTGCGGTCGTATATCTAATCTTATGCCATGCTATCGATAGCCACCCTACCTCAAACAACATAATCCTAGCAAATCTGATTATCAATATGCGTGCCCTCAGAAAAGATTAAGTTGTATAAATATATAAAGCATTTTTTTTTTCTGTATATTTCACGTAGAACAACAATGCGAAATTTTAAAAAGTAATATAATGAACTGTTCATGGTAAAGTTATTGGTAACGGAAGTTAGTTGGACGCCATTATATGCACAACTGAGCGAACCCCCAAAAACTTAAAAATGAGTTAAGTGTACCAAGTGATAGACATTATGCATGGCCTTTATTTGAAAAATAACCGTAGGTTCAAATAAGACACAGCAAAAAAAAACAGCACATGTAAAATATTCAGATTGATTTATGCACAACTGGATCAACCCACTCATTTATTTCTTCAATCAGTGTGGAGAAAAACCGGAGGTATCTGAATATGTGGGTATTTTGTATGAATTAAGAATGTGGATTTAGTTGTGTGTTAGTTTAACTCAATATTTTGCTCATTCGCTTTCTTGAATTTAGTAGACCGTAAACTTCAACTCCCATAATATATCAAGATTATCCGACTATATGAAACATTATGTTAACAATAACTAGACGCCTTTATGCACAACTGGTTTGTATGATTGATGAGATTCAATGAGTGTGAATTGTTTTATCCTTGTCATTAAGTCATTCATTTCAACCTCGTCTGTCTCATATTTTATTTATATCTTTTGGATCAGTATGTTACATTCTAAATTTTGTTATAAAATATATTTCGGTGGATATACTCCCTCTCCAAGTTATTAGAGTTGGAATTCACATCAACATTTCAATTGGGATTATTATATCTTATTGTGTAATTGGCCTATACGTAGCTAGGGTTTATGGAATATAACCTGCGTATGTCATCAAATTTCAATAAAGGCAAATGATATCACACTATAAAATACAGAGTTTTCGTAAAATGAAAGCTCTTTTTATCGGACACAAAATAGATTATTAATCTTAGGCGAATCCCAAGCTATGTAATTCGTGGTTTGTTCGGATCTCGATTTGTTTGTAACAGTCTCTTTTAGCAATGAAATCTTGAGGGTAGTTCAAACCAAAAATTAATCCGAAAGAAATATAAATTTATATAGCAGATTCTATGTCTATCAAGAAAATCTTGTATTTTAAATACGTTTCAATAGTTCTTTTATATGATAGATATAGTTTTGCATTGTTTTTGAATATATTCAACCATGTGTCAGTGGTTTTTTAGATTATGACTTCGATTGACATCGCCGACATCGATCCGGTCGCAGTCACGTGGCTAAGTCAAATTCAAATTCTTATATTATCGCTCACGCTGAATTCGTGTTTTTATTAACTATTATTTATAGTATTATCCGTACGCGCTGTTAATCAAATGTCAAAGTTACTTGAGTCTAGATTGTGTCTAGACTCGGCTCTAATTGTTACTCTAACTGTTAGTAGACTCAGACTATACTATAGACTAGTATAGACTATGGCCATAGGCTCCTGGCCTAGCCGCCCTAGGCCAGGGCTAGGACTAGACTTTGGTCTAATTCATTTTAAATCTAATAGTGTAATTCTAGACATTGCACATTACAAAATTGTGGCTGTCTACAAAAACGTATATAGGCCTAGTCTAATCGCTTTTCGTTTCATTTCATGAAATCAAAAAATTTGCGCTGCTTAACCTCATTTTCATGGAATTAAAATTAAAATATATGATGTAGACTAGTCTACCATAAGACTGGTTGAATCATCATTATTAGTGTAATAGTCGGCAGCACTTCCAGTCACTAGTGACATATTTTTGGAGTGACAAATTCATAATACAAAATTCATCTGGATTAAATTTGGTTTGGACTGTTCTTTCATGATTTTAATAAAATGTAGTCTAAAAAATATACAATCTTAGAAATTTAAGCGCTAGTGTTAACTTTAAATTAAGTTAAAAGCACAATGACCATATAATTTTGATTTAATTTAAATCAATGAGAGTGGTGATAGTTCACCAGTTTTAAATTTGATTTAAAATAGCAAGATTTGATGAACTTTTTGAGGAGATAACCAATTGCACATAAAAAATTTGTAGCTGTCTATACTTTATTTTTATATGACTATAAAGATCTAAAAATAAAATTTATGTTACAAATATTTTTAATAGTTTGTGTATATATTTGATAACAGCTTTGCGTGGTTGTTATTGAATCTGTCTGACCAATTATTTGGATTATGACCCTTATCTTTGTCTCATTGACATTGTTGGCTTTCCATGTGGTCTAGTCAGTCTCTAAACCTTACATTATCGTTCACTCATTCTTTGTTTCAATCGTGAATTTCCGTTGTTATTAAATTATCAAATTTAACAAATTGAGCATAAAACAAGAATTCTCATAATGCAGAGTAACACTGATCGGTTTCTCATTTATTAAACATTTGCGGAATAACATAATGAAAAAATCATTTGCATTTTTGCATCCAAATTTGGGTTTGGATGATGCTTCCATAACTTTTAATATGTCAAGGGAGATGGAAAATAGTTTCATCTTTGTTATATAAAAATTTTGGTTTCATTCAGGTGAAAAAGTACTATGTTAACTTGTTGTGATTCGCTGAGTAAAAATTTGAGATGGCGTTCACTTTAGACAATATTAATTTTATAAATCGACGATAATTGTGTCAGAGAATTTGTTTAACAAGGATTGATTAACTCTTGAGGCGATAACCACTTGAGCTGCTTTTATGCTAGTTTGTGGTTGACTCACTGATTCCTTTCAGGAACTGTTTTTCCTGTGGGCCATTCTTTGGCATTGCCACTGCGGCCTTATGGGGTTTCAGATAGGTCTTGTTGTCAGGAACATATGTTTTTGGCCTTTTTCCTCGTTGGGAGTTTCATCTTTGTTACTTAAATTTTTTGGGTACATTTTATTGTGTGATTTGCAGGGTCAACTTTATAAATTATCTTGATAAGAAGATTGATTCTTGTTGTGATTCGCTGAGTAAACATTTGAGATGGTGCTCACTTTAATGCAATAGACAATATTAATTTTATAAATCAATGATAATTGTCTCAGAGAATTTGTTTAACAAAGATTGATTAACTCTGGAGGCGATAACCACTTTGGCTGCTTTTATGCATTTATGCCAATTTGTGGTTGACTCACTGATTCCTTTCAGGAACTGTTTTTCCTGTGGGCCATTCTTTGGCATTGCCACTGCGGCCTTATGGGGTTTCAGATAGGTCTTGTTGTCAGGAACATATGTTTTTGGCCTTTTTCCTCATTTTTTGGAGTTTCATCTTTGTTACTTAAATTTTTTGGGTACGTTTTATCGTGTGATTTGTAGGGCAAAAATTTCCAAATAATATAAATAAATAAGAGGAGCAATTGTTGTTTCTAGGATTTGATTTAGCAAGAATTGATAAACTCTGGAGGCGATAATCACATTGGCTGATGCCAATTTGTGGTGGACCCACTAATTCCTCTTTGATTGGAGTTTTCTTTTTTTTGTTACTTTTGGTCAATGAAGCATACATACCAGCCACTCTTAATCTCAAATTAAAATATTCAATATTAGTGCTCATAAGGATATTTAAAAATAATTCATGTTAGGAAGTTAAGATTTAACGTTCTCATTAGTAATAATTTAAATTAAGGTTAAGAGATATAGTTGATAATTTCTTGATTTCATTTTATATAATTAATGCAATTATGCCAATTTGTGATGACTCTGGAATAATCCCAGAGGCTGGTTTTCCTGTAGGCCATTCTCTGGCTTTGCCAAAGTGACATTAGGTTTCAAGTGGATCCTACGAAGTTATGTTTTGGGTCACCTTTAATTTCCAAATAATATAAATAAATAAGAGGAGCAATTGTTGTTTCTAGGATTTGTTTTAGCAAGAATTGATAAACTCTGGAGGCGATAATCACATTGGCTGATGCCAATTTGTGGTGGACCCACTGATTCCTCTTTGATTGGAGTTTTCTTTTTTTTGTTACTTTTGGTCAATGAAGCATACATACCAGCCACTCTTAATCTCAAATTAAAATATACAATATTAGTGCTCATAAGGATATTTAAAAATAATTCATGTTAGGAAGTTAAGATTTAACGTTCTCATTAGTAATAATTTAAATTAATGAGAAGAGATATAGTTGATAATTTCTTGATTTCATTTTATATAATTAATGCAATTATGCCAATTTGTGATGACTCTGGAATAATCCCAGGGGCTGGTTTTCCTGTAGGCCATTCTCTGGCTTTGCCAAAGTGACCTTAGGTTTCAAGTGGATCCTACGAAATTATGTTTTGGGTCACCTTTTTCTTTCTAAGTTTTCTTCTTTGTTGTTTGTTTTGTAAAGCTTAGTGATCCAGCTGCTTTGAAATTAAATAATAATAACAAAAAAAAACAAAAAATGGCCACAAGAATTAAATCTTTCATCATTCTTACTTAGATATATATATATATAATAAATAATTTGTAAATTAAAATAATTCGGAAGAGTATCCAAGTGTAGGAGTGTAAGGTAAAAGCAATATAATTATTCAATTAAACTACTGCAAGAACATATTATTAGTCAATAAATACAAGGTCAGTTACAACAAGACTTGGCCAGTTGTTACAGGCCGCAGTAATTATTGCATGCCTTATACGCCAACTACATGATGCTCTCTGTCTAGCTTGATTAATCTAGCATCAGGACTTGCGCCAGCTGCTGAAATCAGTGCTAGTAATGATAGACAGGATGCATCCGGACTTGCGCCAGATGCAATGAACTTCATGAAGAACCAAACATATGATTATTCATTTGTTAGTTCGGCAGGACTTGCGCCAGCTGTTCTAACTATAGCAAACATGATGGGGAGTGATATGCCAACTGGATTTGCGCCAGCTGCTGAAATCAGTGCTAGCAAGGATGGGCAGGATGCAATAAACTTTGTGAAGAACCAAAGATATGATTTTTCATTTGTTAGTTCGGCAGGACTTGCGCCAGCTGTTCTAACAATGGAAAACAGGATGGGGAGTGATTTGCCAACCCGATTTCGGCCAGCCGGTTTTTTGATACAATATCCACAAGCTCATTCTTACAGGTGGAATTAGTTTATTCTAGCATCAGGATTTGCACCAGCTGCTGAAATCAGTGCTAGCAAGTATGGGCAGGATGCATCCGGACTTGCGCCAGATGCAATAAACTTTGTGAAGAACCAAACATATGATTTTCCATTTGTTAGTTCGGCAGGACTTGCGCCAGCTGTTCTAACAATGGAAAACATGATGGGGAGTGATTTGCCAACCCGATTTCGGCCAGTCGGTTTTTGATACAATATCCACAAGCTCATTCTTACAGGTGGAATTACTTTAAATGTGAATGATTTATGTCCTTTTTCTTCTCCCGTAGAAGAGAAGAAAAAGCTAAAATTTTACTTTTTCGTCAATAACTGCGTGAGTAAGAAATTATAATTATTATTATTATTTTTTTTTTTTTTTTTTTTTTTTCAGAACTCTTTAGTTCTTGCTTTTGAATGTATATGTAAACACCATTTTTAGTGAATACAGCAATACTCAAGATGTGGACCATTTCCTCATGTTCCTAATTTGCTTCAAATCCTTCTAAATCTATGTTTTGTGGTCTTCTTATGTTTTCAAAGTGTGTCTGCAATACCTAGGTCAGCTCAAAATGAGGTCTGTATACTTCTGTTGTCAGATTTTACACTTACAGAAAATAAAATTCCACTGACATATAAATCCAGCCAGTCAAAACACTACTCAGACTTGCTTCAGGAATTATAAATACAATAGATGTTATGATAATGTGTCCCTTATTATCTACATTTGGAAATTTTAATTATTCGGTTATCTATTCATTACATGTAAATTTCAAGTTTCACTTCTGTAGACATCCTAATTTCAATTTAAAAACTAAATTTCAGACTATATAGCACTTCACTATTTAGAATTAGTGTTGTTTCTGATGCCGCAAGTAATGGTGGATTAGACAGATGAGAGGTTGGAATTCATATGTGCTCTTACGATGCATTCGTAAGTTTGTGTTGTGGGGGTCAGACACTTTGTGTCTGTGTGCCGTTTTCATACCCTCCTCAACAACAGATAATCTTGTTTAATAATGTTATTGATAGATTTTGTCAATATTATGTAATTTGTATGTAATGATACAAGAGTCAATGTTCATTAATATATTAATGTGAACAATTAGTAGATTGTTATTGATAGGTTTGGTTTTGTGTGAACAATTACTAGATTGTTATTGATAGTTTGGTTGATATTATCTAATTTGTTTGTAATGATACAAGAGTCAAAGTTCACATTTAAATAGTAGATTAGATCAATCAGAGACATGTATAAATATTCATAGTAGATTAGATCAATCAGAGACATGTATAAATAGTCCTAGTAGATTTGATCAATTTGAGACATGTATAAATATTCATAGTAGATTAGATCAATTAGAGACATGTATAAATATTCACTGGTTAATCCTGTTAACTGACTGTCAAGTAAATTTATACCTATTTTGGTCTTAGGGCTTCACTCTGTTACAACCACGTTTACATTAACAACATTTGAAGTGAAGCCCTTTTTATTTGTAGTCGTTTAATTTGATGTTTATTTTTAATAAACAAATTTTCCCCATTTTATGTGTCTGTTTTTTGTACGATAAATACAGAGTTTTCGTAAAATGACAGCTCTTTTTATCGGACACAAAATAGATTATTAATCTTAGGCGAATCCCAAGCTATGTAATTCGTGGTTTGTTCGGATCTCGATTTGTTTGTAACAGTCTCTTTTAGCAATGAAATCTTGAGGGTAGTTCAAACCAGAAATTAATCCGAAAGAAATATAAATTTATATAGCAGATTCTATGTCTATCAAGAAAATCCCACCTCCTCCCTCTTCCATCCGCTGCAAGTTTTTTGTTCATTTTTCTTCTGACCGTTTTCATACCCTCCTCAACAACAGATAATCTTGTTTAATAATGTTATTGATAGATTTTGTCAATATTATGTAATTTGTATGTAATGATACAAGAGTCAATGTTCATTAATATATTAATGTGAACAATTAGTAGATTGTTATTGATAGGTTTGGTTTTGTGTGAACAATTACTAGATTGTTATTGATAGTTTGGTTGATATTATCTAATTTGTTTGTAATGATACAAGAGTCAAAGTTCACATTTAAATAGTAGATTAGATCAATCAGAGACATGTATAAATATTCATAGTAGATTAGATCAATCAGAGACATGTATAAATAGTCCTAGTAGATTTGATCAATTTGAGACATGTATAAATATTCATAGTAGATTAGATCAATTAGAGACATGTATAAATATTCACTGGTTAATCCGGTTAACTGACTGTCAAGTAAATTTATACCTATTTTGGTCTTAGGGCTTCACTCTGTTACAACCACGTTTACATTAACAACATTTGAAGTGAAGCCCTTTTTATTTGTAGTCGTTTAATTTGATGTTTATTTTTAATAAACAAATTTTCCCCATTTTATGTGTCTGTTTTTTGTACGATAAATACTGTTATAATATTAAACATAGGGAACGTTGCTCATGTACAAAGCTATGATAATGTGCTGAGCATGTTTTAAAACAAAACTGGTAGCCCCACATAAAGTTGGTAACAGTGGTCATATTGCCCCTTCAATCTACTTAAAACTGCTAGACTTGGAATTGCCAATACTATCCTGCTATAACTGGTTGCAAAGAGAGTCTATAACAAAATAATTTCACTGATAAGGTGTCAAACGGATAAAAAATATTCTTAAAAATTAAATTGTGGTTGATATTTTTCATATCATCAAATTGTAAATCTACCCTGCCATGCAGAGTATGCAGAAGCCATGGCGGTTTTTATGTTTTATGTGGTATTTGATTTGTACTGACGGTCATATATGATTTTTATTGTTTAAGTGATTCACTCTTTGTTTGTGTAATTCATGTAGGCGACGCTCTTTATCTCTCATTGCTGTGTGGTCAGTCGCCAGAGCTGTGTATGTCAAGATGTTGCTGACCTTTTGTGCACCTGCTTTCTAGAGTTGTCCACATCGTTGTCAGCGTTAATATTAGTTATCCTCCTCAACCTCAGCTTCTCTTCCTGTGTGATTAGTTCATTTATGATTGTTTGTTGTATTTTTGTTGTAGTAGATGTGTGGGGCAACTAGTCAGCCCCTTTTCCCACTTGAGTTGTTTGATCATTTAATTGTATTGTGATGTATGGTACATATTTTTTATATTGATGCTCTGATACACGCCTATATTGTATGGCGAAATAAGAGCTGTCAAAAAGAATAGGTATCAGAACTTTATTTTTCCACCATTTTATTATTTTATACTTGACCAATCAACTAGTACGGTGTTTCAAGATGTATATGTATTGGAAAAAAACTAGCTTCAGTCAGGTTTTGCTTTCTGTGTTTGGATCTAAATTTATATCCTGCTTGTGGTGTAGGAATTCATTTTGTGATGAACGCCGACATAAATACTGGTATGCTAAGGTTACTAATGTGTATAGAAAATCACAGGAAAAATCTAGAGATTATTCGTGTGCAGGCTACATGTATACAACATCTCTCCGGGGCAGCGGTCAACAGTCAACACTAGGGATCCACCCAGATACTTTAACTTTAAACCAATATCTATTCTCAAATTCTCAATATATGTTTTCAAATCAGCATGCACTTTGTAATTATATATTATGCTGTCATCTCATATAAACATACTTCAGTTACAATTACATTTCTAGATTGTGTTGTTTCTTTTATTCTGTGTGAAATATATATAAATCACAATGTTGCGAAACCTTGTAAAATGTAAATTTCGCATTTGATGGTACTTCTGCCTTCTTGTAATTCGATTGCCTATCATATCTTACTCGTTTATTCCATTGTTCTATAATATTGTGATTTTTACACCTGTTCTGAGAATACGGGAGGATAATTGTCAGTTTTATCGGCATTCCGAGAAGTGATATTTCCAAAGATTTAGCAGATTAGTGTGAAGAAGGAACGACCGGCCAAAGATACATAAAAAATTATAGTTTTAAGAACCGACAGTAAATGTGTGAAGACTTGTTGGTGGGTGAATCACTCGCCTCTCATATGGATTTCTCCAGATCGTCGCCTCGGAGCTAAAGGATCCTATCTGACACTCGTTAGAGTGGCAGATAGGATCCTTTAGCTCCGGGGCGACGAGATAATCTTATTGTATTTTAATATGCATCGTCAGTTAGCCTCGATTTGTAATAACTTGTTTATACGCGAGTTGACATTAAGCATCAAAACCGGCATTATGTCTCAAGATATGAAACATGAGGGAAATTTAAAAAAAAAAGCTGTTTGTTTGAAATAAAATTAATTTTAAAAGGTTTCATTTTTGCCACTTACCATTACAACCGTTACTGTTTGCCTATGAAAAAACTGTATCATTGTTTTATTACTTTATTTGTAATAAGGTTAAAACAAGTATATTTATAAAAATTACATCATGATAAAGTTGCCATAGCAACTAAAAAAGATGACGAAAAACTGCTTCAAATCACTGCTAACTACTCAGTTAATCTGGGACTGCAAACCTCCGCCGTGCGATGCGGATCGTAATTCGTAATCAGGACCATCCATAAAATTTAATGGACTGCTCCTTGGATAGAGGTACTATACACATCTTGTAAAAGTTTCATGCAAATCCGTGCAATCTGGATCGTAATACGGATTATGAATCGGTATTGTAATCCGTATCAACTCCAACATTTAATGGATTGCTTCTTGGCATGAGACACATCTCCGTTGAAATTTTCTGCAAATCCGTTCATTACTTTATAAGTAATCATGGTGACACACAAGCACGCACGCACGCACGCACGCACGCACGCACGCACGCACGCACGCACGCACGCACGCACGCACGCACGCACGCACGCACGCACGCACGCACGCACGCACGCACGCACGCACGCACGCACGCACGCACGCAAGCACGCACGCACGCACGCACGCAAGCACGCAAGCAAGCAAGCAAGCAAGCAAGCAAGCAAGCAAGCAAGCAAGCAAACAATTTATGGTTTTGAATGTCAATTCACTATAGCAACGACAATATTTATTTTTGTTTGGCCACGAAACATTATAGATGCTAAAATCAGCTCGCCAGTTCTTCTACTTTACGATATACAACATAACTTGGGATGTAAATGGCGGTCATTTAAAATCCCCAATGACCGTCCAAAATGTATGATGTTTGCAAAATCTATGTCTGTGACAAAATTGTCAATTTTATTCAGAAGTGCACACTCAGTTACCTAAGAGCCCCCATTATAGGCCTATAACCATTCTAATGAAATGATTTAAGAAACCGAGAACGTTGTAAATCAGAATTAGATTCTAGGCGTTTTGTGTTAATTTTTTTTCTTTAAATCAAGATGGCCGATGGTGGCAATTTTAGATGTATGCTAATAAGTTTTATTTAACACGTATTTGGTATCTAATAAAAACGTCCACACATATTTTGGTCAAATGGGTTCAGCTTTGCGCCAGCTATTTAAAATAATCGACATTGTGCGGAAGCCCTCACCCCATTGTACTTTTGTCTATTTATCCCCAATGTTTTGAGCACCTGCTGCGAAAATTTTCTTATTTTTTCCCCTAATCCTGCTGGACTGCCACCCATTTCAGACAATATAAACAGAATATGACACCGTTGCATGAAAATCGACAAAGTACCTTTTCTTGGCTTTTGCATCGCGCATGAACGATATTTGCGATGTTTTATTTTGCAAAACAACAGTTGGCAAAATCAATGCTTATCATTGTGAGTTATCGCTCTGCTAAGTCATCCGCGAGCTGTTGGTAGTCGTATCAATCACCCACAAACCGATATTGTCAAGCAAGTCACGTCAATTCAGTTCAGCAAGCACTACATCAATGTTTGGTTTTCTGGCACAGACTTGCTACGTGACATATCAAACGTACCACATTATTTTTTACATGCTTGATTTATCTGCGCTGCCTGTGAATGGCGGCGACACCATTCAGTTCAAATTCAACTCTAAAAAAACGTTATTCATCTGATTTATCTGCGCTGTCTGTGAATGGCGGCGACACCATTCAGTTCAAATTCAACTCTAAAAAAACGTTATTCATCTGGTTATCATGATTATGTTGCTGTTTGATGAATTAGATTACCGTGATATTGAAGCATCGTCTCCCGTAAGGCCCGCTACTCCCGACGTCTGAGGGGGAGATATATTAAGGGTTACACACATATTAGGAATTTTCATCTATTTTACCATAGAACGAACAAACTACAAAGATCTTTTTCGGCTGATTGCATAGGTGCAGAGGTGGATAGTTTGCCAAAAATAATCTTGAATTATATATATTATATTTATTTTTGTTTGGCCACGAAACATTATAGATGCTAAAATCAGCTCGCCAGTTCTTCTACTTTACGATATACAACATATTCCCTAGTTGGCAAAATCAATGCTTATCATTGTGAGTTATCGCTCTGCTAAGTCATCCGCGAGCTGTTGGTAGTCGTATCAATCACCCACAAACCGATATTGTCAAGCAAGTCACGTCAATTCAGTTCAGCAAGCACTACATCAATGTTTGGTTTTCTGGCACAGACTTGCTACGTGACATATCAAACGTACCACATTATTTTTTACATGCTTGATTTATCGTTATTCATCTGGTTATCATGATTATGTTGCTGTTTGATGAATTAGATTACCGTGATATTGAAGCATCGTCTCCCGTAAGGCCCGCTACTCCCGACGTCTGAGGGGGAGATATATTAAGGGTTACACACATATTAGGAATTTTCATCTATTTTACCATAGAACGAACAAACTACAAAGATCTTTTTCGGCTGATTGCATAGGTGCAGAGGTGGATAGTTTGCCAAAAATAATCTTGAATTATATGTATGAGAATAATTCAAACCACCCAGATCCTCTGGTCCCCTTCCTAGAGCTTCTATGTATAACACAGCATCCCAGACAGACAAAAAACATTGATCTAAATGGGTCTACGGTACACACAACATACATGTATATATTATCATGATTACTAAGGTTGTACAGAATATATAGACGTTTATATATACATGTATCATCATGATAACAAAACGTTGCATTGATGGACCAATGAATCATTCAATGGAATATGAAATAAATTTGTGAAATAAATAATAATGTACGTGTATTGGTATATGGCGTTCTATTTCTCTCAAGATTTGGGTATTTTATATTGAAAAATTTGTGATTTTCATCGCTGTAATCATGGTGATCGATCTATAATATGACTACATGTAGTTTGATTTAAAACGATTTATAACTATGTATAGACCTATGTACTAGTCCGCAGCCAAAACATGACTTGATAGTGCATAAATCAACACGGCCATATTAAATTAATGCAAGTGATGTGTTTTTTTTTCAATGTGGTCACATGAGGCTAGCACGGGGCATATTAGCTGGGGAGTCCTGCGTCGATACATCACCCAAGTGAAGGAGCAGCAGCACATTGTTAGTTCTCAGACTCGTGTTACAGAAATGTTTTTTTTTCGGAACTGGTTGCTGTAATTTAACCCTTTCAAGCCTGAATTTACCATTGTCATCTTCATTCACTACAAGCCGCGGATAGTTGTCGCAATTCTCGACTTGTAGTGGATGAAGATGATTTGATGTGGTTTAGAACTTAAAGAAAATTGCCTAGTATTGGTAAATCAATTTCATGAACATTTTCGTTCTAAAACCCTTAATTGTTGGAAAATTGAGTCTGTTTTCAGGGATATAAAGTAATACTATAATGCATCGTGAAGGCTTAAAGAGGTGAAAGGGAAAGACAAACCAGAGAGGTTGGCTATTTATGCATGAACCAAGCAGCCACGAAACGGTGCACCAATGTTTGTTTAAAGTTAGCCCATCGTCTGCGACGCAAGGCCAACATTAAGTCAATAATGACTGAACGTCTCATGTTTGTTAGGTACTCGTGTAGTAGGCCCATAATGTATTATGTCGTATTTCTGTGGTCATTAACCTGCATTTCTAGCTGACCCCTGCCCAGTTAACATCAGATCTTGCGTGAGTACTTGCAGTCTTTCGTGTGTTGGTGTTTTTATCGCTGATTGCTTTTTGGACTGCTGTCTTGTTTAGCTGGGGCGTTCATGAATTGTAAGTGGATAGGAAATAATGCAAAAAATCACATTGCGTCGGTAACCAGGTTACCGATGTGTGTACAAAAAACCAGTGAAACTTTTTTTCCAAGTACTGGGGCCTGACGCCATCACTCCAATTGCGTAATTAAACCTACTGACCTGTAAGTGGTCTGTTTAGCTGGTGCTACACAGCTGCTTCGATAATTCAGATATATTATATTCATGTTTGGTAGGAAACTTGCCCTCATATCATGTTTGGTGGGAAGCAAATCCTCATAGTCTGTGGGACATTTGTAAATTATGTGTGATTTCTTCCTCACTACTACACTGTGAATGTCATATAAATCATGAATTTGTCAGAAAATTACAAAAACACTGTCCAAAATTCGCATTACCTAATTAATAAAATTAGGCACCTGTGGTAGTTTGAACGCCGTTTATCAGTGTTTATGAATTTTTGTAATAGTTGACGATCATGGTTTGTTATAAATGCCGTTCTTGTAGTACGTAATAATATGTCGAGTGTAGGCTACCGGAATTATAACAGTGAGCAATGAATGCCTTTGTCATTGTTTAATTATATTAAATGAAGATGGAGCATAATGTATCCCAATGGGCACACGACATTGATTGTGCACCTGTGGTAGTTTGAACGCTGTTTATCAGTGTTTATGAATTTTTGTAATAGTTGACGATCATGGTTTGTTATAAATGCCGTTCTTGTAGTACGTAATAATATGTAGAGTGTAGGCTACCGGGATTATAACAATGAGCAATGAATGCCTTTGTCATTGTTTAATTATATTAAATGAAGATGGAGCATAATGTATCCCAATGGGCACACGACGTTGATTGTGCCCCGTAGGATGCATGGATGAACAGTGAACAGCTTAAGATAACGTGTGCGCGTCACATTTCCGCAGTGGCTCACGAAGACAACGCCTGTCGTCTTTAGAGTTGCGTAATTACTGAAGGCACTTGTATCGGTTTTAACTCGTCAAGTTTGATGATGGTGTTTGAGTTAGGCATCCTGATGATGCTGGTGACTGCGATATCGGCAGAACCATGCAAGGGTCCTGTGTGCTCGTACACGTTTGACATCACCAGTAAATCGTCTCATGTATGGGAAGGTTTTAGGGTCGGCATTGAAAACGGTTCCTTGATAACGATTCCGAATCTAAGCAACCCTCAGCGGCCACCGACCCCCGTCGCCTCAGAAGACGTGGTCACTCTAGATGGTCATTGGCGTGATGTCATTCACATCAATGGGAGATTCCCTGGACCAACCATCGACGTCATGAAAGGAGTGAAGGTTGGTTATTTTTGTCTATAATTCTTGAGATTCACAAATCCATATAGCAGATCAAGTCTTTTTTGGGGGTTTTAAAGCTGCAAATATTGAATATTTTGTTCATGTAGTGTGATAGTCCACAGCAAAAAGTGAATATCATAAAAGGAAATTAACCCGAGATATATAATGTAAATTTTCACCCACTTGAAGTTGTGTCTCGCTACCGCGACCCACAACTTCAGGTGGGTGAAAGTTGGGCTCTGTTCATATTTCTTTAATTTACCTCCATTCGCATATCCTGATGTTTAACCACTCATTTCCTTCCCAATAACACTGATTTAAAGTAGGTGGTACATATTATAGTCCAGTGAAGCATAACGAACCAGCTGCTTTAAAACGATTCTAGTCGTGGTTAGCGGTGAAAGGACTAAAATGATTACCGATTACCCATATGCTGCTAGTTTTTGTTTCACCTATTTGAAGTTGTGGGTCGCGGTAGCGTGACACAGCTTCAAGTGGGTGAGCATTACTCATTTTTTGTTTAATTTGAGACTAAACATGTACAAAGCTTAACCCTTGTACTGCTGAATTGTTTCAATTGCATTTTTCGTCATTTGAAGCTGAAATTGCTATCGCAATTTCCAGCTTCAAATGACGAAAAACATGACTATTTATGAAAAATAAACACGTGTGAAAATTACCATTTTCATTAACTGAGCATCCATCACAAACTATTTTATGGATTTCAGTGTCATTTTATTTCCTCCGAAACTTACTCGAAACCGGATATATACGGCTCCAGCAGCACAACGGTTAATTGATGCTTAAACACTCATTTTATTTCCGATGGATCACAACTTTTAGAAGCATCCATTGGCAGCGTAAATAGGTGTAAAAAACAGATTATGACAAAATTAATGTCCGTCGTTACATTTTGTTTGAAATAAGGCAGCAATATTTTATTATTTCCTTCCAAAAAGCGTTTGGGATTTATACGGAAGGTGACTATAAAATGCTAAAATAACTTCAGAAATGTATTGCAAATTTAGTGGGAAAAGACACCAAGCACAATATTCTTCAGCAAATATTACAAAAGTTATGGGGCGATAAGTGCCGGGTGCGCTTATTTTGGATTTTCTATAATAAAATATTGTCTCCAACCCCTATCCTATCTTACTTTTTTTGATAATCGACCATACCCACTCAAATCAGTTGAAATTAGCTTCTTAACATTTTATTCACAAATTGGCTAAAATATGGGTTAATTTCGGGTTAGGCATACTGTTCAGATAACCATGACAAATCCCATTTGCATTGACCATTAACCATACCCACCCAAATCAGTTGAAATTAGCTTCCTAAGATTTTTTTCACAGATAAACCTTAAAGTGGATCACAAATCGTGAGCGAATCATCCTGATAATGCAAACATATGACGTCACACAACTGGGAGAGAGATCACAATATCAAGGACAGTGGGGACCAGCGATGATTGCAGCTGATCGTTTATTAATTAAATTCGTAAAATACGTAGGTAGTATGTCCTCATATGTCCTACCAGCGTCAGAATAATAATGTACCAAAACACAACCGATTAAAATTAAGTTGGCATTTGGGTGGAGTAAAACAGAACGGAGTCTATAAAATTACTTCCACTGCGATATGTACATATGACTTTGTCCTGGCGTACAACGCTGTGTCAACGTTTATTCACTGTCATTGACATTGTTTGTAGTTCAGTAAAATATACTGCCACATGCGTTGGCAGTCCATTGTAAATGCCCACTACCAGCATGGCGGTATTTGTGCAGAAAAGGTCAAGGTTATCGTGACTGTCCCGTGTTACATATTAATAGTGGGTGTAATAAGCTAAAAATAGTTTAAAATGGTGATAAAGCTCTGAAATTTTGACACAGTATAGGTATGATGATGTTATATCAGTTGAGGCTGGGAGCCCACGAGGAGAAATTTTTGCGATTTTTAAATTTCATGTTCAATATTTTTGTTTTTTTAATTGATAAAATATACCACAATCGACTTTAATTGTAAATTGTAACGAAAAAAAATGTATTTTGTATTATCGGACTTATTAAGAGGAAGCCAACTTATTGCGTTCCGGAATAAAAAATAAAATAGTCTTAATCTAAATTAAATAAAAATGTCCACCGTCCCCCTTTTTTCAGTTAAAATTACAGCTATGTCCCTTCCCTTGCAAATTATAAATGTGGACCTAACTTGCATGAGAAAAGAAAATATTGTGTCAAAAAAACTTGTTTTCTCCATTTTGATTTACACAATAGGCGCCAAAACCATAAAATCAGCAAAAAATATATAATACAATTCATAGAATTGTGCTGCAATGACAAAATTGACGTTGATAATGAAACGCTTTAACCATATTATTCGGTTATTTGAGGGCTACATTTTTTATGTTTACATTAACAGATTAGAAGGAATACATACGTGTTTTATATGTCTAAAAATAAAATATTTGGACCAAATTAGAGCCATGTTGACAGTTCCCTTTATTCAGTCAAAATCAGCCTTCGCATCCTTGACCGTCCTGGAACCGCCTTTGCTTTTCAATCTGGCCCAGAGAAACCGTTTGTAGTAATATTGTTATATACGGACAGAATAATCAAACAATATCAAATACCAATTTAAATCATACAATAAACCATCTTCTGTTCTTGTCCAATTATGATCAAAATCTGGTCAAAGTGGGATTAGTAAGCCGAAAAATAGTTCAAAGTGTGACACATTCAAATTATAGTTTATTTGGCCAATATAAAGGGAAATTTAACAAATAATAAAATACTCACTTATCATATATACGGATCATTCTATGCGCATGATGGTTTGTTAAATCTCGCTATGTGTATATGCCTGTCTAAAGCAACAAAACTATGCCAAATTCCTATGTTAATGATTCCAATCCCAAAAGAGAAGATGCGTACTGAGGTGAACATGCTTTGACAATACCTCTTCAGTACTTCGTCATTGTCACGGTTTACAGTGAGCCAGCTATTGGCAATATGGCGATTTTATTGTCTAAAAAACACATAATATTTTTTTAAACATGATAAGCTCAATAAATACACATATTTAACTCAAATGTTAACAATGATCCAAGGCATTTGAGAATCATCACAAAAAAATGCAAACGCATAGCTGACTTATAATTATTCTAAAATTCAAATATACTTTAAATTGCAATAATGTATCTCGATGTATCATCATATCAAGTATAAAGTATTCATACTTGACATGTTCAGCAGCGCGTACTGGATATGTCACTTTGTGGTCATTTCGTGTCAATGGGGTAACACATATTATAATAATTATTGACTAACAGTTATACCATCTCAAAATTCTTTTTCTAATTATCTAAAATCAATGTTTAATATTAAAAAAAAATGTGTCTGTATGTGCAACCATGCACACAACAACATTAGAGACACAAGTATATATTTATTTCCGTTATATATATCACCTGTGAAAATAGAAGGACACTTATGTTAGAAAATACAGAGCACAATGTTAATGATATATCATTTATCATCGGCAAATTAAATTGGATCACATAGCAGGTTGATTATTGACTCGTACCGAACCAATTCTAGTGAAAGAAAATTATTTATTCCGCTTTGTACAAGCTTTACTTTATTTAGGTGGTTTTCGGACTGAATCATGTAAAAAGGTACACATCATTAATTACCAAATCAAAAGCAGGATAAAACAGGATACACAGGATAAAACTTTTATTTCATACAAGATACATTTAGCTATGCATAGACGACATAATTCCCAGCCTACATATACAGACACTTTTAAATTTTAAGTATTATTTTATTTTTTTAGTTCAGTGATTTATTCAATCCTCTATATTATCCAGATTAGTAGTAGTAGTACAAGATTGTAGTACAATTTTCTTCTTATTCTGGGCATATATATGGATGCCTCGGCTGTGGTGAAGCAGCTGCCACATTGTCACCAAAAACAGCGGGATTCTCTATCCCTTTTATCTTTGCCACATACATGGTATTGTTTGATACCTTTTTGTAATATGTATGTTTATCTGTATTAGTGAGGCGCACAACGGGACCAAATATGTCAAAACTTTGATCAATAGGGCCTAAGTCTGAACGATTTACCTTCTTAAGCATAAAAATATCACAAATGTGTCTAATCAGTGTAATGATAATATCAAACTCTTTACAAAATAAGCGATAAGAAACGGTTTTTTTTGTGAGTATTATAAATAAAATGTTTGCCTGCTTCTATTTAAGCTAGATATGATTTTATGTAGTAACTAGACCTTTCAAATTTGAACTATGTGACATGATAGATAAATACAATTTATATTAGAATAATTTACTTTATTTTTGTTTAATTCACCATTTTCACACACGATTTAATTTGAAAAAAAATTGAATAAAATGATAAAAGATAATTGAGTCACATGTATGCGAGCGTTGACACTTTTATCATGTAAATGATCTATTTGCTCAATATAATGCAGCTTACCAACTCTATTTCGTATAGCCCAAACTGTCTGAAACTAAAGGTTTGAGCCACTGATATCGACGGTACAAATAAGTGTAGTAATTCATGTGGGCGCTCACGGCTGAGGCTTCGCCACAGTTTATCAAGTCAAAAATAGCTTTGTTGGAATCAGTAACATTTCACCTATATTTAGCCATTTTAAACTTGTTTTCAGCTACGCCGTTAACATTTTGTGGGGATGTTTTCAAAATTAGTGTGTAGATCGCTCTCACGCATCGCCATGATAACAAACATTGATTTCCCTGTTCAAACAAATTCACAATCCACGCCCACATCTTCGCGGTGTACAGGTGGCCACGATTACACTTCATAGACCCCATCAATATAAACAGAGCAAAACATTTTTTTCACATTTTTTTCAGAGGGCTCCCATCCCAATATTAAAGAGGATATATTAAAAGTACACGTCCCCAAATTTTCACAGCTTTATCATTCATTTAAACTATCAGATCTAAATGTCGAGCTTATTACATATACTATAACAGGGTGTAATCCGTTTTCAACCTTTCAGTCATGAACCGAATGAACAGATTGAACAGACTCTAGTGAAATATGGCGTCATATTAATTTTAAATATTGAAGGTAATATGCCAACAACACCATCAACCAGCATTCACATGTGACCGCTCAGCTGAGCGACAGAGCGCTGGCCAACGACATTGCGATGCTCTGCCGCTCACCTGTCAACGCTCACCTCAACGCCAGAGGGCGGGGGCCCTAGGGTAGTGGTTAGCACCGCTGCGTTTCACGCCA
The DNA here is from genome assembly GCA_964017125.1 of Flabesymbios commensalis. Taxonomy (NCBI): domain Eukaryota; kingdom Metazoa; phylum Annelida; class Polychaeta; order Terebellida; family Flabelligeridae; genus Flabesymbios; species Flabesymbios commensalis. The sequence continues at coordinate 32,085,493 of OZ024912.1, forward strand.
GAGTCCGGGGTTCGGTTCCCGGTCTCGGCGGTTTGAAAGAAACAAAATTGTTTCTTCCCCATCCACGTGTGAAAGTTAGTATTGTGGGGAGCCTCCGTGACCGAGAGGTAGCGTGCTCGGCCTCAGACCGCCAGGGCTCGAATTTCGAATCCTGTGTCTGGAGGACAGTGTCATCTCAATCATCTCACCATCCTCAGGAGGTTCTCCTGGCCCAGTTTAGCCTATATGTGGACAAAGGTGGCCTAAAGCCCGATTCATTTCATTACCTCAACGCCAGAACAGTGTGAAAGACGACATCATAATTTTATGCGTGATAGGAATACGGACGGAATACGGATGCGGACGGAATACGTATACATGGGAACGTAGCTATGCAGAATTTGCATCAGAATATATATTAATTTAATCAATTTAAAGGTTTGTTCTCCTTCAAATTTCCTTGATTAAAGAAAAATAAAAAGGCTGAAAACGGCTATTAACGTTCATAGCACCTTTACACCTCACCTGCCAAATTATTTGATTTAAATTCCCACCCACTCGAAGTTGTGTCTCGCTACCCGCGACCAATAACTATTAAATCAAGTGGTTGAAAATTACCCCGATATCAATTTCAGACCAAACATTTACAAACGTTAAACGCTCATTACACTCCCAATAACTTTTACTTAACCGACAAATAAAACAGATTAAAAACGATCATTTTCGTCATTAGATTGTGATAAAAGTTTCATTTTTTGTTTATTTTCAGGTGAAAGTAACGGTGATAAACAATCTGTACAGCGAGGCCCTGACAGTTCACTGGCACGGATTGAGGATGCTGAATAATGTGTGGATGGACGGCTTGCCATATGTCACACAGTGCCCCATACTGCCTGGTTTCACCTTCACGTACCACTTCATTGCTGATCCCGTTGGTACCCACTGGTACCACAGTCATCTGAGCAACCAGAGGATGGACGGCCTTTATGGCATGCTCATTATACACAACTCCGAGCCAGCGATTCCTTATTTTCCCATGTCTGTCAACGAATGGGTGCACGCTAGAGGAGACGAAATACGTGCTGATGATGATGATCCTTCTACAGGTGGAGCCGGCAACTATTTCCTGACGAGTTATCGTGGGCTACCCATCGACTCTATTCGCTACTCTTTTTCCAACCAACAGGACACTTCGCTGCCATTTTACTCCATACTTGTAAATGGGAGAGGTCGCGAAAAAGATTCTGTTGATCCCTGGCCTTTGGAGGTGTTTGAGGTTAAGCAGGGAGATAGATATCGCTTTAGAGTAGCACACACCGGAATTGAAAACTCCCTGAGAATCTCAGTCGATCAGCACCACCTGATTATTGTGGGCACCGACGACGGGGACATTGAACCAATCACCGTAGAATCTTTCTGGATTTATGTCAGTGAAACAATAGATTTTGAGGTAATTGCGGATCAGCCCATAGACATGATAGATGATTATTGGGTGAGAATTGAGACACTCGGCACACAGCCAGGTCCGGACATGGATCCCGATGGTATCCTTAATGAAGGGAAGGCTATACTCCGCTATAACACATCACCAACCACCGGAGATCCAGCAACTGTACCATTAGATTGTACTGAAGACGTACCATGCGATGTATTTAATTGTCCGTTCGAGTTCTACCCTCAAGGTTATAACAGATCGTGTATTTATATGGCGAATGCAAGAAGTGTTGAACAACAAGACAGTATGGATACCGAATTCGGTTTACAAGAAACTCCAGATGAAGAAATATTTCTCAATTTCAATGAGATAGATGAAGTTGGTGATGCAATTAACTCTATAGGATTTGTATCACCTAGAGCACCATTATTTATGAATGTTTCAGATCAGATAACTCCATGCGACCAGGTTGACTGCACTGACGGCTGCTTCTGTACACAGATCGTAGAGCTACCTAAAAACATACTGGTTCAGCTTGTGATGACCAACTACATATCAACCTTCACTGGGGGTCTGGATCCGCATGTAGGCCATTTGCATGGTCACTCATTTGCTGTTCTAAAGCAGGGATTTGGACCTCTTGATCCAGTGACCGGACGTCCTGTAGCTGACAATCCGGATGTGAGCTGTACAGACAGTCAATGTTTCGGTACAGAATGGGCAAACGGAAGACCACCGATGAACCTCCAAAACCCTCCAGTGAAAAACACCATCTTCTTGCCCCCACAAGGCTATGTTGTAGTCCGTTTCAGAACAATCAACTCTGGTTATTGGCGACTACATTGTCATATTCAACATCATGTTGAACAGATGGCTCTGCTACTTAAGGTGGGCGACGCACCAGATGAACCAAGACATTTCCCGCGGTGTGACAATTTCGATTTCAAAAATGACGACGACTTCCAGCGATATCTTAGGAGAAATGCAAACAACAAGAGAAGGCCAGATAATTCCATGAGAAATTGCACGCGCATCTAAGACGGCGATAACGGATCTAAATTTTTCAGTATATGGACAAAATAAAAACATTTTCGTATACATTATTCCTACCAACACAATGAAGAAGAATCAAAAAGACTAAAGTTGCATCGAGGAATATAAAACATACTAGTACCTGTATATAAAAGTTTAGTCGAATACAATTCAACAACATTTTTTTAATATACCTTTTTTGGAATAACTGTAATTATTAACAATCACATAGTCACATTTAAAACGTTTTGGAAATCATATATAGATTCAGTATATTATTTTAATTTTTCGTCGCTTACCAGTTTACTGTTTTTATTGTTATTTAGATTAGTTTTCAGATCTACATTATTCGAACATCAAAATGTTTTGAATTTTTTTGTCAACAACCAGCAACATCACTCTTTTACATATTTGCATTGTTTCCATCGGAAAATTAAAAAAAAATCATCCAACCAGCTGTTGAATTTCATTTTGTATTCCACAGGTCCTCTGTTATATTACCCGGTGCAAAGTGTTCCAAGTCTGGCCAATAACCCGTAAAACGCAGAATTAATTTGTAAAAAAACATCGCAATCAAAGGGTTTTTTCAATTTGAAATAATCGTAAATGTCTTAGTTAGCTCTTTCTGATTCATTTGAATCCTATGTTATGGGCCATTAGAAATATTTTTACTCTACAGTGCGGGGATCGACTTTTGTCGTCAGAATCTGACGTCTACAGACGTCAGATTCTGACGACTAAAGTCGATCCGCAATATTTCTGTAAAAACCATAGAGGCCAACGGGTTTTTTCAAATAGAAATCATCATAAATGTCTTGGTTAGCTCTTCCCGCTTTTGATTCGCTTATGTTAGCTTGAAATCCTAGGATTATGGCTAGGGGGGATAACAAGAACAAAAGTTTGGAAGACTTTGAAAAATTAACCCTTTGTGTACCAATATCAGATATTTCGTTAATATTTATTTTCTGCTATGGTCATTGATATACACCTGAAATAATAATATGCAGAAAATCGTCACTCATCACCTACATGTCATGACTTGAAAATATATATTATAATTAATTATGTGATTTGATTGTTTCAATTACCCTTTTACTTCCAGAAAACACGCAAAAACACAAAAAACTTTTAGGTCCCTAAAATTTTGAAAATTTTGTCTTTATAAAGATATCAATCGCTAGTATGCGGTAAATAATGATTAATGACCATTAGTAATGTGTCTACGTCCCTTTGACAACATTTGTTCGTGAGCATACGCTCATAGATAGACATTTTCATACCCAACGTCGGCCTATTAAAAAGCAGTCTGTGGTGTCTGAAAACGAAAATGCTTGAAGGCTTATATATTTCTCTGGATATGATTGGCAATACATTTCCTGATAAAAGTATAATATATTTTCACACATGTGTGTCGGAAAAAAATAAAATTATGAAAGAACTAGCAAAGGAGTTCCCGAACTTCGAGGCCCGGCTTTAGTCTGCTTAAGTGCTTTAGACAAAAAAATGGCCTAGTAAACAATGGTTTTCCTCGTGGGCCAGAATCCTAAATGTCCAGGATATAATTATTGAAAGAGCCAAGGAGACAAGTATATCTTCAACGTGTAGGCCTATTCCTTCGTCCACCATCGCTGATAAGTCAGTGTACCCGTCTATACGATGTACCAGGTATGTACCAATGTAGGCCTACCCACCCAATACCGGTTCAATTACTGCTTCAATGCCGGTCAATCGTATTCGATGCTGGCCCAACATTGAAACAAAATTGGGTGATTGTCCCGTGTTTGCTCTGACTGCCATAGGGTATAACGCTTTATGCCCCGAAAGACTACTACCCGGCCAACACGATACATTGGCCAAATTGTAAAATGATGTTGGGCCACCGTCTGCGACGCTGGGCCAACGTTATTCTAACCAAAACCCTTCAAGCTCTTAACCACGAATATTTTTAAACACCAAAGTACTAAACCCAGGGACCTCAAACGTTATATTGCACATGTTTATAAGGACTGGTGTACAGAAATGTCAACCGTTCCCACACACAGCACCCCTCTTTCCCCTAAATATGACACAAACTCAGGCGAAATAAACTTAATAGGATACCCGCTCCCAATTAACACACCCTTTGCGCACTGGAAACTTTTATATTTTATTGAGAACAAATAAACTTATATAGGTGAAATATTGATAGGTGAAATAATTATGGCTAACGAAAACTGACCTATGTCTGTTTAAATGTATTGATAGTCTAAGTTAGCAAAGTTGGTACTACACAATTAATTAACCCTTTCAGGACTTATCATAATAGAAAGTGCTGGACTGGACCATAATAAATAAATACAATTTATTATGGCGTCTATAATGCCATATAACATCGTCGTTTTCACGATGAATCTCATCTTCCCTTGGCGTGTCTCACGCGAGTGCATACCGCAGGAGCCTGGCCGTATCGAGTACTACAATCAGTTATTCTGTCTACGTGGTCATCTTGGGGGTGTCTGAGATTCAAACCTCATTGGATGTTTCAGATTTATAAATATGTCATAAAAGGTCGCAAAGAATTGACCTCTTGTTCATTTCTCATACAGAGTCACATGTTTCCGTTGCTAGATGTAATATATAGACAAGTTGGAAATCTCTCATGTGGACAGTGACGTGTACCGAATTTCGTCATGGCGGCTAGTAATCATATAGTGGCCGCCAATCAGAGATCTGGGAACACAATGGCATCAGCGTGAGTTTCCGAGCTTATCTATCTATCTGATCTATCATACCAACGAAAACAAGCAAGCTATGGTCTCAGCCAGCTGTCAACGCCTGGTCAAGGGCTCTCTGATTGGCCGGTCTTGCGACGCGCGACATTCAAGGTATCTGGCTATTTAAAATAGTTGGACCCTATGCTCGATAAAGCAAGGTATCGCACTGCGTGCTCGTGATTAAGATAACTTGTTGTGGAAGATGATGTATCTCTGATGGCCAGAAACGTAGCAGACGGAATCTGAATATATAAAAACATAAATTAATCAACCCTTGTGTTGCTGGACCGTATATTTAACCCTTGTGCAGCTAGGACCGTATATAAGTCCCCCCTGTGCTGCTAGGACAATATACAATCAACCATCGTGCTGCTAGAACCATACTTGTGTTGTTAGGACCGCATATAATTAACTCTTGTGTTGACCGTATAATTTTATATACCATCTTCCACCACTGATCTCTATATAGTGTAGAAGGAACACAGAAAGTTCCCTTTTTGACATTTCCTACAACTCTAATATATATCTAACGTAAGAGGAACACGGAAAACTCCCTTTGTGCTATCTTACACCACTCCAATCTCTATCTAGTGCTCATAGACGGAACACGGAAAGTTCATTGTATGCCATCTTCCACCACTCTAATCTCCATCTAGCGTAGGAAGAACACGCAAAGGTCCCTTTATGCCATCTTCCACCGCTCTAATCTAGTGTAGGAAGAACATGGAAAGTTCACTTTGTGCCATCTTCCACCATTCCAATCTCTATCTAGCGTATAAGGAGCACGGAATGTTCACTTTGTGCCATCTTCCACCACTCTAATCTATATCTAGCGTAGGAAGAACATCTTTTATGCCTTCCACCATTGTGATCTCTATCTAACGTAGGAAGAACACGGAAAGATGCATTTTATGCCCTTTATGCCATCTCCCAACACTATAATCTCCATCTAGTGAAAGAGGAGCACGAAAGTTCCCTTATCCCATCCTACATCACTCTAATCTATATCTAGTGTGGGTGGAAGACGAAAAGTTCCCTTTATGTCATCTTCCATCACCCTAATCTCTGAAGCTCCCTTTATGCCATCTTACACCACTCTAATCTTTATCTAGCATAGGAGGAACACGGAAAGTTCCCTTTGTGCCATTTTAAACCACTCTAATCACGATCTAGTGTAGGGGGATACGCCTGTTGAAAACGGGCAAATTTTCATAAGCCTTTGGAATTTTAGCTTCAATTTCATGGTATCCAAGTGTTCCGGTAGGCGGCGCGAGTCACGTGTATCCACAGCTAACTGTGGATATAAAATGGCGGTCAGTGTTACCGGGCCCACGGCGAAGTTAGGCGGCCCGGTCATGCCGGGTATAGGGGGACATGAGAGGTTTCCATTATGCTATCTAATCTCTATCCAATGTAGAAAGAACATGGAAAGTTCCATTTAAGCCATTTTCAATCAAGTCAGGAGGCTAATTAATGCACATTTACCTGCAAAATATGAAGGACATTTTTGGGTATATATTTTGAGGTTAATATGTTCCTCAATAAGTATTTCTTTAAAAGAAGCCTAAAAATCTGACCCCGTGAAAAAAATACTGTTATTTGCCATATCTGCGTCAATTTTTGGTAGTTTTACCAAAGTTAAAATCGATTTGGGAGATAATCATGATCATGTATGCTTAATTTGCGCATAGTTCTCGTTCTAAACAGTGTCCGATGGACCCCTTGATGTTTACAACCTAAAAATACATTTACCTTTCTTCAAATCTACCAAATATTGACGATGATATGTCAAATAACAGCATTTCTACCCTTAGTGCGCAAATGAGGCGGTGGTGGGGATTCCCGGGGTTAATTTTTTAAGCTCGTCACAAAAAAGTAGTTGAGAAAAATATTAGCCCAAATTTTAGACCCTAAAATATCTTTCATAATTTGAAGATACGGTCTATTTCATGTGCATCAGCCTCCTGACTATTTTTAACAATTTATTTTAATTTGTTTTTGAAGAACACTTTTTATTAAAAAAAGCTTACATGACGAGAATATCATTTTAACTAAGCTATGTTTTCAGATATTTATGTAATGCGATATAGAATTTCAAATGTCTAAATTAGGTTTCCTAAATGAATAGCTTTAATACAAATATAATGACATGTTTGTTGTGCTTTTGAACACAAATGGTCGTTTACATTTGATGTATTTGATGGTTATCTTGTCCTATTTATCTTTGATGTATCTTATCTGAATAAAATATCAATAACAACCAGCTCTGAATGCTGCAAAAAATGTATTATGTACGCTGTCAAACAAAATTAGCAAAAAAATATATGTTCACATTTTGTACACGAAGGGTTAATTTCTATTTTTCATATACTCTCTATATACGATACTTAATTTCGATGCGCATATTGTAAAGCTAGTCGGGATTACTTATTACTTATGTATTACTTATAATTATGACTTATCTGAGCATTCAAAATTCAGTAGATAACGAGATTGTTAAAATATAAAAAAAAATATTGTTGTGCTTTCGTAGGAAAAGGGTGGTTAAATTTAATGCCTTCCTAAAGACCAGCTTCTCAAAATAATTATGCTGTAATGTAAAAAAACTTCATAGATGAGGCCCTAAAAAATTCTATGGTGTCTAATGATTTAGAATCTAGTTGAAAAGGCAACTGGGCCTAATATGCTGTGGTACACAAAGGGATATTATTTTTACTTTTAATTATTTATATAACGAGATAGATTATCTCAAAACAGCTACAATAACACTCATGGAGATTCTTATAACATATATTTAAACTGATATAATTATAATGTGAATAGATTTAGAGCATTTTAAACTTTAATCATGCTGGTGCTTTTGAAAAGAAAGGGTCTTTAAATCCCATTTATAGATTGGTAATTTTTCGATTTAATTGGCTTATCGTAATATGGGATATTATCCCAACAAGTTAAAAAGCAAATAAGGATGCTGCTGATAAATCCGTTCGTTTTGTAAGATAGGAGATTCCAAATATTTAGGGCATATAATATGCCTTACCGTGATGCACAAAGAGTCAACTTGCCAAATTCGTCCAAAATGTCGCGCTTGTTATCACCCCTGGCCACATTCTTGAAATTTCGTGCTTTCCAACGGCATAATGATAACTGACGTTGTTCTTCTGGTGGAAGGTTGTCCTAATTTTTAATCACTTTGCTACTACATTATAATAACATAAAAAATAAAGTTGACAAGAAGGAGACCTTCGTTATATGTCGCTAGCACAAGGGCCACCCGTTTAGGACTTGATCACAGACTATTTTACTTTTACTTTTAAATTCAGGCTTGCAAGGGTTCAAAGGGTGAACAGATACAACGATACCAGACACAAAGCATATTCTGAAAGGACAATGCAATATATATAACTTGCGTCCTAAACAGTAGCCCATAGTTCGCCAAGTTTGCAATTTCAACAGATGTCAATGCGCTATTGGCAAAATATGATCGATGAAGAATTCAAGAGGTAATACAAACTGCTCTAGCTATTTTATGACTAAGCTTATTGTGATCTAAAATGATGCTCTCACGCTTTAGATCGATTGAGCATTTAAGCATACTTGCAAAAACAAAGTTGAAAGGAGTCATCTGTGATCACGTCACAGTTCAGAGAGTGACCGAGATTGATTACGCCAGTTTCTGAAAAATATGAAATAACTGCAAAGGTTTTGTCCTGTGCACAGTACGGTGGACGGCTGCACACTCCAGGCACTCAAACAGTTGGCACACCATGAAAGCGACACATTGTGTCTTTATCCATACCATGCTGAATTATTTTTGTTTAACCCTTTTATGCCTGAGTTTACCATTGTCATCTTCATCCACTACAAGCCGTGAATTGCTGTCCCAATTTATCGACTTGTAGTGGATGAAGATGATTTAAGGCGGATGAAAAATTGCCATGTATTGGTAAACCAGTTTCATGGAAATTTTCATTCTAAAACCCTTAGTTCTGGGAAAATTAAATATGGTTACAGGGATTTAAAACAATGCTTCAATGCATCGTGAGGGCTTAAAGGGTTAAACCATGATGAATAAATGTGTTTTTTCCAATTTCAAATCATCATAAAAAAATGTATTACCTCTTTTCGGTTTACTATACCTATGTTATAGGTCTACCGCCATTATCAATATATTATTACTTTTAGTGCAGGGATCGCCTTTATGCGTGAGATTTTGACGTTTTAAAGACGGTCCCCGCACTGACAGGGTTATCCCGACAAATTGTATTACAAAATAAATTGTATTATTATTTTTTTCATAATGACGCTCCCCTCTCTCCGCTTATGATCCATCTGTAATCAGGGTAATCTAATCGGGGCCAACAGTCCAAATTTTTCACCGTACGTTACTCAGCACCAGCTGATTTTTTTTTGTGCTCTGCCTCAGACCGTCCTGGCTCGATTTCGCATCCTGTGTCTGGAGGGTAGTGTCATCGCACTTATCCCACCAGTCGCAGGAGGTTCTCCTGGGCCAGTTTAACCCATATGTGCACAAACGTGGCCTAACACCTCGTTCATTCATTCATTCATTTATTCATTCATTCATTCATTCATTCATTTATTCATTCATTCATTCATTCGTTCATTCGTTCATTCATTCATTCACTCATTCATTCATTCATTCATTCATTCATTCATTCATTCATTCATTCATTCATTCATTCATTTATTCATTCATTCATTTATTTATTTATTTATTTATTTATTTATTTATTTATTTATTTATTTATTTATTTATTTATTTATTTATTCATTCATTCATTCATTCATTCATTCATTCCCGCCTTACTCACCTCAAGTCATTGAAAAACAACGTGATTTTATCAAAATAACCCTTACAGTGCGGGGATAGACTTTAGTCGTCAGAATCTACCGTCTGTAGACGTCAGATTCAGACGACTAAAGTCTTTCATCACACTGTGATAGTGAAAATATTTCTAATGGCCGTAGACACATAACACAGGTATTCAAATGAATCAGAAAGATCTAATTAAGACATTTATGATGATTTCAAATTGAAAATAACCTTTTGGCCTCAATGATTTTCATAAAAAATTCAGCGCTTTAGGGGTTAAAGTTCACAGCCTCCTTTCTATTGCGACGGATTATACCATTTCATCCTCAATTAATTTGAGTGGGAATAATTCTGTCTTTTGGAGCATTTATGGGACGTGGAAGCTATAGGGTTAAATTGGAATGGTAAGTTCACATAATGATAATCACTAATGCAACGTCGCATGCTGTGCGCAAATATTAACCCTTACAAAAATGTAATTTTCAGTGACATGCAATTTCGTCTCGCTGACGCGATTCGCATTTTCAAGTCACTGAAAATGACTTGCATGATATGTAAAATATACTCCATAATGTATATAAATGCCACAAGTGTACCACATATTTCACCCCCAGCCCTTTAAAACCTCACGATGCATCAAAGCAGCATTTTGGATTTCTGAAAATGATTTGATTTCCTAAAAGATGTTTTAGAACAAATATTTCCATGGAACTGTTTAAATAATAGCAAAATCTTGTATTTGTCACCCACTTCAAACCATCTTCATATATCACAAGTTGAGAATAATTGTGACAACAATTCGCGGCTTGCAGTGAATAAAGATGAAAATGGTACATTCAGGCTTGAAAGGGTTGAAATGGGTTCTACAAATGTTGATGAAATAACATGAAAACTGCTCTAGTTGACATCAGTGCTCTAAGGGTTAACTATCAGAGGTAAACGTTTTGATAATTGGGAATAAAAATAATAATACGTTGATGTAATTATGCGATGACAACATACTAAGTGTCTGGACGCTAATCAACGTTATGGGAAATGCATACGGTTTATATATAATAAGTGAGGTATGTGTGCTCCATTAAATGTGATGAAATTAGTCATTGTGTAACTTGGGGTTCCTTATGGCCAGTTACTTTAGACTAACAATTGACAATAACTATTATAGACAGGTATTAATGTCCATTGTAGATACATACACCTTCTACCACAAATTACAAATAACAAGCATATAACTTTTTATTCGGCAATGAGGCTTTGTTAATTAATTTGTGGGGTTTTTTTAATGTATGAAATATTATATTAGGAATATTTGATCCCAATGGGCACATAAAAATCGATCCCCACAGCTGCCCTGTAGGCTACCTCCTACAATCCACCTCCTCTACAGTTCCGCAATAAATAATTATAAAACATCGCACAGCTTTAAGCAAGCACCAACTTTCAAGTCACAGCTTGGCTATCGAGAAAGGTAGAATAGGAAACATGTACCAATTGCCGAAATAATTTCTTTATTTTGCGAATGGAGAGCTGGCAGACGAATTTCATTTTATGTCGTGCTGTCGAGCATACAGTGCATTTAGAAAACATCATTTTTTGTTTAACTTTCTTATCTCTTATCGCTCCTCTTCTACTATGCATTTGCCATTATCGATATTGTCTAATTACTGCTATTTATGTATGTCAATCTATAATATTTTCTTTTCTTCCTTCCGAACTATTGAGATTAGTGCATTCCACGTGAGCTGTACGTGCTGCTGGGATGTCGCCGCTAAGTATACAGCAGATCCAATGTTGGAGTAGTTTTGGGCCTGAGTCATAGACAATATTTGTCGACATTGAACCAGCAATGGGCTGCGACATTGGCCCAGCATTGAACCGGAATTGGGTGGGTAAGCCTACATCGTGTGTATCGTAGAGACACGCGAAAGCCCGATTCACTGGCAAGTATTGAATGGATGTTGGTCAGCACTGGAGATGGTGGTAGAAGGAATAAACGTTGAAGATAATATTATATTTTAATTGGTCTTACTGGTTCATTCCTGGACATTTAGGATTATGGCGCACGAGGAAGATCAGTACAGTTATATATACAGTTATATACAAAATAATAAGCTTTTTTGTCTATAGCATTCATACAGCTTAAGGTCGGGTCTCGGAGCTCGGGAACTCCTTTTCTAGTCGTTATCTAATAAACAGTTGATATAAGATTTTACAAAATTAGTTATTTGACCCATTAATTATTGGCCGAACTAAGAATTTATTAAAAAACAACCTTGATTACAATAAAATATAACTGAATCGTGAAAATACCATCAAACATGGATTCATTGAGTCAAATTTGCATAAAACAATGATATTAAGTAAAATTCTAGTACAGATAAAAACAAATTATCTTACTTACTTCAAAGAACGAATAATGTAAATTAGCGCGAACGATGCTAATTAGCCTTTAAAAATTGATTAGGCTTGACGCGACTTGAAAAAAAACGTTTTAATTTGATTTTGTTATTTACGTTTAACTTCACTATGATATAATCATCGCTGTGTTGTTAATTTATTTTGAGTTTTATAATTATGGTGATATTGCGAGATTACTCATTGTAAATGAAATGAAATGAATGGGTTATGTGCACATTTAGACTAAACTGTGCCAGGAGAACCTCCTGAGGATGGTGAAATGAATGAGATGACACTGCCCTCCAGACACAGGATTTGAAAGTCGAACCCTAAACCTGGCGGTCTGAGGCCGTGCAGGCTACCTCTCGTTCACTGAGGTTCCCCACAATATTGCTTCTTTACGAGTGATCGGGGAAGAAACTTTTTTCTTTGAAACTTGAAGGCCAGAGTGGGGTTCGAACTCGCGATCTTCGACTTTCCAAGCACGTAGCTTTAACCACTGTACCAGGGCCTTCGCCCACATTACTCGTATCTTGTATTTTACTTGTATCGTACATGAAGTATATATGGGCCTCTCACAAGTAAACACGGTGTTAACACAATGTTTAACCACATTCTACGACGTTGGCCTAACTTTAAACCGCCATGGGCCCAATGTATTAACTGTGAACTCTGCCGTCCGTGCCTCTCAACATTATACAACATCTCTCATGAATAAGGGGCATGCAGCGCGACGTTATTACCACGTAAACCAAGTCAGGTCAAATAAATGTCGGCTCCAGTGGCTGTTCATCACACAACCTCGTATATTACGTCTACGATTGCCCAACGTTGGACCAGCAGGACGTCGCATGGAAGTTCATTAAACTTTTTTAGGGAAAGTTTCGTCCTCTATGCTCTTATATGAGCAGTTTGATTTGAGTGTAAATAGAACGCATTACCCTATTGCTGGACCAAAGTTTTATTAGCCTTTTTTTCCTGGTTCAAAATTGTAGCAGCAATTGATAAACGAGTCCTATTTCCCATGACAAACGGACGAAAATTTGTTGCAGAAACCAATCACAAGACAGGAGACATTGGGCTAATGCTGCTTTAAAAGTAACCTTTAGATGGCTGACATACTTTATATAGTACAAAAGACCAAAATATGTTTTTTTTCAATTTTAAATCATCATAAATGGCTTTCGCTGCATTTGAATACTATTGAATGTTATGTGTCCACGGTCATTATAAACATAATTTACTCTTGCAGCGCGGGGATTGCACTAAAAGGTTAAACATTTGGTCAACGTTCAACTTTGCATTTTCAGATTAGGCCTACGCATGGATATTACCTTATGAGTTCCTGGATATTACGTCTTCGGGATTTGTTTTTGTACTTTTCTACGGATATAGGGCCTACAATGGGCATGAAACATATTACATTTATACACATTTATTGAGGAAGTTGTACAGCTGCTTCCAGCCTCTAGCAACCTCTCAAAAATATAGAAATATGCTTTTCACAGTGATGACTAACTATATCAACATGGTGAAATTAGCTTAGGCGCCCACACAAAAAAGCTCACTTTGTTACCATGGTGATTTGTGAACGACAATGATAATAAAGTCAGCGTACACCATGATGTATGATAACATCAAAATAGACTACCCTGTAAGGGGATTTTATGCAAACATTAATTAGGGCTAAACGTGTAAAACGTGTAAAAAAATGGCTATCGTTGCTAAAGGCTACGTGTATTAACCCTTATACCTTAAAGGGCTGAATTATGCTTGTTTGCACCATGGAGACTGAAAGGCTTTTCCAATTTGAAATCATCACGAACGTCCTAGCTAGTTCTTTCTGATTCATTTGAATACCTATGTAATGGGTCTACGACCACTAGAAATATTTTGACTCGTACAGTGCGGTGATCGACTTTAGTCGTCAGAATCTGACGTCTACAGACGTCAGATTCTGACGACTAAAGTTTATCCCCGCCCTGAAAGGGTTGAACCGCTAATCACAACCGAAGTAGTTTTTAATCCGTTTTATTAGCAGATTAAATCACTGATATTGGGAATGAACTTGTCATTTAAACATCAAGATTTGGAAATATTTGTTTTCAAATTTAACAAATATCAGTAATTGTCACTCACTTGAAGTTGTGGGTCAAGGTACCTCTACGACGCTGATCCATCACTAAACCAACATGGGCGGGAGGGGGGAACTGAACTGGAACGATCCCGCATTGAAAGAGTCAAATATTTGGGGTCTTCTCATTGCTCCGACGACAATCATTGCTCCGACAACCATTGTTACAACAATCATTGCTCTGACGCCGAAAATGACAACTTTGAAATTCAATAGGCCTAAATGTAGGCATATGAGGTTCAAAATAATTATTTTTTGATAAAATCTTTCAAAGTGACGCCATGCACCAGGTTATATCAATATGCCTATTAAAGGCAGTGTTTGCATAGTTTACAGAAGAGGTTTTTCATCATTGATCTGAACAAAGTTATCAATTTAGTCTTAAATAAAAACGACTTAGCGTCGACTCTAGACGGGGAAAATGTAAAACAACTATTTCCATCCACCATAATACAGTGCAACCTGCACATACCGGACCCTGTACAAACCGGAATCCTATCTAAACCGTAATAATTATTGTGTCCCGAATTAATTACAGTATTACACTCAAAACAAAACTAATTGACCCTTTTCGAACCGGAAGTTGTCTACGCTGAAAACTGGTCTCATTATTTTCCCCAAATAAATACATATGATTGTCTAAGCCGAAAATAAAAAAATCGCATGTGGTGCACTATGAGAGTTAAACACAGCTACGACAAGGTGATGTAACATCATGCTTGTTAAGTGATGGTAAAGGTGCGAAGTTAAGTGTTGTTAATATAGTTTTTAGCGTTAGAGCACTTGTCACCACCTTCACTTTGAGATTGGTGGGCTCAAGCTATTTTAACAAAAAAACGAGTTAAAAATTGGTCAATAAAAAATTGTAACAAAATTTATAAAATATAAAAAAAATATTCAAAGCTCGTATCAATTCTTAAACATATCAGTGCATTAAACACAAATAATTCTCAAGGAAATAAGACTGTGTTTTGGTTAAATTTATTCTGTTTGTGATAGTTAATGACCCAATAAATAAATAAAAACATATCAGTATGTTTGAATAATTCTTTCACCACTGGATTATTTCTATATCATTTTTCATTGCAGTCAATGCATATTATTTTACATAATTATACTGTTTTGGAAGCATTTTATCCAGCGTCATACATTTTGAAAAATATATAAACAAACAAGTGTAGTCGTCATCAACACTGAAACAGTTACAAGATAAAAATGCTGCAATATATATGATTACCTCTGTAGCAAAAACACAGCTCCTATTGCTTAAATAATTAAATGAGGTTATGATGTTGTAAACAAAATTAATATGATCCGTGTCTAAAATGCGTGACAGACGATTACAAGAATTTAATGTTATTTTAGGTTAGGCGATAAAAATGAAATGTCTATAAAATGAAAATTGTGTGTGACATATGTGACATACAGTTACAACAATGTACGTTTTTTTTAAGTTACGTGTTAAAAAGGCAATTATTATCAAAACCTCAATACAGACACATAGATCAGTATTTTTCTTTGATCCGTATAATCAACTTGTCTCAACCACATAAAAAGCGAGCTAGAAAATAGATAGATATTAAAAGCAAAATAAAATTGATAAACATCTTCGAAAAATATGTGTTTTATCATATCAATTTAATTTACATACAGCAGCCAATTTACATTAATTTACATTATAGGCCAACGAAGCACCCTGAATCATAACCAATTGTACACGTTATCGTTCCTCTCTAATGCAAAAAACCCTGTCCAAACCGGAACCTGGCCAAGCCGGAATAAATTTTGTCCTGCCATTCCGGTATAACATTATGTACAGATTTTACTGTAGTACATTTTGCCAATGTTTATTTTTTCGGATCTGTGTAAGCTCAATAAAAAGCGAAAAATATGTTATTCGATATAAATATATTAGGCGTGTATCAAGACGTGCACGAACATAGGTTTTATGTCTTTGGTTCTTTCGGTTATCTGTATAACCCCCTCGATTATTGGCAATGTATACTTCAATATGATAAACGTAATAAAGTGTTACGATCCGATTTAAATTGAAATGGGTGTAAAGTTTAAAATTACGATAATAGATTTGAAGTAAAACCGCGGAATGAGGACTGTTATCTCTCACAAATCAGTGAAAAACGATTGTCGGAGAAATGATTGTCAAAGCAATGATTGTCGGAGCAATGATTGTCTGAGCAATAATCGTCGGAGCAATGATCGTCGGAGCAATGATTGTCGGAGCAATGAGGCTGTCCCAAATGTATTCAAATGAAGCGGAAAAAGCTAACTAGGAGATTTATGATCACATCAAATTAAAACACCTTTGATCTCCACTGTTTATACAATCCTACTTCAGCTTTGCATAGAGTTAAAGACTATATGTATGTATTACCTATATATATTACCTACTGTATTACCTACTGTGGTTCCATATTATTTAACCCTTTCAAGCCTGAATTTACCATTGTCATCTTCATCGACTACAAGCCGCAAATTGATGTCGCAATTCTCGACTTGTAGTTGATGAAGATGATTTGGTGTGGGTGATAAATTACAGAAAATTACTATTTATTCGTAGAACAATTTCATCGAAATTTGCCTTCTAAAACCCTTAGCTGTAAAAAAAATCATGTATGTTTTCAATGGTGCAAAATGCTGCTTTAATGCATCGTGAGGCCTGAAAGGGCTACTTGTGCAAGATAAAGTAGTGTTTTGGTAACTTACCCATCCTCCCAAAAAGAGGGTATTGCGTGGATAAGCCGTATAAGAGGCTATCGCAGAAACCAGATCCGGTATTTTATGTGCTCCTTACAGACGTTTAACAATCACTTTGTGTCGTGCAGGACGCTGCTTGAATAAAAACCAGCAGTTTCATCACTTTAGATACTGTAACCATGGTGGTAACCCAGATAAACGAGTTATAATTATTGGGGCATTTCACCTTGGCTACATTAAATACACATATAGATAGATATAAACATTTTTGACACAATTTATCTGATTACAATATTACTATTTCTGACTACAGTTACTATATCATCACATATGTAATTATTTAAGTATCATATTGAATATGACAGCATAAACAACTTTACAAATTATTAGTTTAGTGGTAGCCTATATAATATACTGTAGACTGGTATTATTATTAATCAAATAGCTCTACTAAAAAAATAAAAAAATTCGAATTCTAAACTGCGTGAAAACTCTCAAAATCAGGAATCCGCGAATATTTAACACAGAAAAATTACAAGATCTACAGTAATCAAAATTGTTCAGTAGCAGGGGCGTAGCCAGGATTTGTCAGAGGGGGGTTCGAATTTGTGCTATACCTCTTCTATACCTCTCGGCCATTTAGGGGGGTCTGGGAGCATGCCTCCCCCCAGGAAATTTCAAAATATGTGTCTATTGGTGCATTCTGAGGTCATTTGGCACTCAATTTATTAGTTAGCTACAGCCGAAAAATGTAATTTTCTTATGATTTATTTTTATTGATTGGATGGTTGCCAGTTTCCGAAATAAAACATAGATCCAGGGCTCCAGCTATGTTATTTTATCGCCCTCATTAATTTTTTCAACCTCATTAACTTTTCCAGAAATTAATCCAATTTTTTTAATTTTTTATTACTCGCCATTCGATCCTCATTAGATTTTTTTTCATCTAAGACAGACAAAATAATCATAGTGGCCTATGGATAATCATACACCAAATTAACAGCCATTCCCATGAATCTTGAGTGTTGCAAAATTCTGGATAACTTCATCATCGAAGATAACCATGTCATGGTATAGGTCTACGTATGCATAAGAACAAGGGTGCAGAGTCTTCCTTGTGCCATGGTATGGCGCATATAACGAGACTTATCATGTTTAGTTGCCATTATAATTTTTGTCCATTCAAATTACACTTTGATCTGGAAAAAAATTACTTGCAACATAATTTATTTCGATGGGAATCGATTATCTAGGCATAGGCCTATCTATATAACATAAAATGTCCACAAAAGTGTGCGTGGGGTAACATATGGCCTATATTGAAATAATAATAATGAAATTGCATTTTTTTCTAAATCAATAAAATGTACTAAAATATAATAAAGTGTATTAATTATCATTATTTACAATCAACGGCAAGCAACTATTATATAGAAAAAACAGTTTGGAGTTTACAGATCATCGATATTTCTACAGACGTAACTAGTCCTATGTAGGAGGGTTTGTGGTGCAAATTAAATAGGGGGGTTGTGTGAGATGGTAAGTAGCCTGTCTCTGTTGGTCACTGTTATGGAGAATGAATTGTGCGTTTGAAAGAATGTGGTTTCAGACCACCTGTGCACATATAGGCTAAACTGGGCCATGAGAATCTCCTGAGGATGGTGAGATGAATGAGATGACACTGCCCTTCAGGTACATGATTCGAAATTCGAGCCCTGGTGGTTTGATGCCGAGCACTCTACCTCTCGGTCACGGAGGTTCCTCACAAAATTGTATCATCACGAGTGAGCGGGGAAGAAATATTTTGTTTCTTTTAAATTTGAAGGTCAGAGTGGGGTTCGAACCCGCGATCTCCGATTTATCAAGCAGGCAGCCAGCTTCAACCACTGCACCAGGGTTCCCGCCCATGCAATTGAGCGCTTAAACAGAATCAGTAGGACCAATTCTACGTGAAACAGCAGCAATAGCATCGGTTATGGCACGATACAGAATTAAGAAGAGGCAATGATAAGCAATATATTGAAGGGGCTACGTCGTCACATGCGTCTGATAATAATAAGCTAAATACAGCCTACATGTTTCTCCTTTCAGGTTGGCCCACCATTAGGCATACATGCATACGCACGGAAAATTCCCGTGAGCGCACAGTTGTGATAAAAATTAACACATCAAGAATATTACTGGCTCGAACACAGTTAGGCCCCCTACTTCTCTATAAAATAACCATTTTGAATGTGACATTTTGAGCCAAATCTTAACTCTTCCTTTACCGACTTCCCCCTGATAAAACTACCCCCAGAAACCGACTTTTTTTTTAAGGAGGACCCCTGGGCACAATACAGATTATAGTTATGCGCATGCGCACATCGCACAAATTAAAAATGCAAGAGAACATTGCGTACATGTCACTGACCATTTTAGTTGGCGTTTTTTCAACCATGCATGTAATAAAATATCGCCATTGCAATCAATGCATGTACACATGTAGAATTCGCATAAATGCGAAATTGGTAAAGGAAGGTAGTTTTCGCATAAATGCGAAATTGGTAAAGGAAGAGTTAAATGTCATCTGTTCATTTACAAATTATTAATTAAACTGCAGCACTCGAGGCTCGTGGCTGCAAATATGGTTATAAACCTAAATAATATGACAATAATAACAATAATAATAACAATAAATAAATTCGATATCATGGTGATAATAGTGATTTTGTGAAGTGTTGGCGGCCAATTTGGATTTTAAAAAAAGGCCACTAGATAAAATTTTACACACCTTCTAGAAATTACTACCTCGGACCCATATGAATTGAAATGAGTCATAAAAAACTTTCCACCCCTTAAATCAACTAGTTCTTGGATATTGGAAATAACGTCGCCTCGGAGCTAAAGGATCCTATCTGCCACTCTAACGAGTGTCAGATAGGATCCCTTAGCTCCGAGGCGTAAGATCAATCTTTGATCAGTACTGTCCAAAAGTAGCAATAAGAGTTAAACACTACTTTCAGCCAGGATGGCTAAACCCTGAAATTTGAAAACTTATGAAACAAAGAGACATAGGTAATGTTTTTAATCAGCATTTGGTAGGTATATTAAATAGCAATAGTAGTGGTCTCCCAGAGCGAGGCAATGTTTTAAACTTTTTAGATAAAAACAGATCAGGCGTAACATATAAAATTCCACATGTTTCGCATGGGTTTATATTCAAATACATCTGTGAAATTAAATTGTCTACAACCTCTGGCTTTTTTAAAATTAGTGCGAGATATTAATTTTGTTGCGCCATATATAACAGATAGTATAGTAAAACTTTGTAATCAAAACATAACATATAAAATGTCCAGTACTCGGAACACAGCCTGACTCATCCTCTTGCATAAAAAACCATCTACTGACACTACACTACAGACCAATCTCGATCTTACCAATTGTGTCAAAAATACTTGAGAAACACGTTTCGCTGCTATTCTAATTGAACAAAATCTATTAAATTTAAAACAATCATGATTTCGTAGTCACCACTCATGCCAAACGACAGAATGACAGAAGAATGGCTCAAAGCTATGAATAAGGTGAATTAACTGTTGTTTTAATAGTTGGTTTATGTAAGGCTTTTGATTTAACTGTGGCTAAGAAACTCTCGACTGGCTTACATCTTATTTATCAAAACGTGGAAATTAAGTTGCCATGATTGGGTATATATCAAATCCTTTGGAAAATATATGTGGTGTTCCACAAGGTTCTGTTTTGGGGTCATTATTTTTTATTGTTTTTATATATGACATTATTGCATCCGAAACTAGATAATTTATCTCTGTTCGTCGATGATAAAAATAAAAATGAAATTGAGTATTATTTAAACCAATGTAGCACTGTTCAAGACAAAAAATAAATAGAATGACTGACATTGAGAGAGCAATCAACATTTCCATTAATGATATCAAACTTTTGGCAAATCTCTAGATATATTCATAGAGACGAATCCCTGTCATGGGATTTGCAGGTAGCAAACATAAAAAGTATTGTGGTGCATAAATTGTTTCTGTTAAAACGTATACGACCCTTCCTTTCCAAAATCGAA